>CM052805.1:4941517-4966097 GCA_028533885.1 Nasua narica
GCAACAGGACAAAAGCCTGACTTGGGTTGGGAGTTTTTGTGGCGATGCTTCTCTGAGTATGCAGCCATGGGGGGAGTGCTTAGCTGCTGGGGCCTGCTGTAAATGAGGGGAGAGGCGGAGAGGCTGCACAGCCTGCAGAAGCCAGGTGACAAGCCCAAGGCTTCCTGGGCTGGTGTTTTCCTCCTAGACACTGTTTTTAAACACATGGACTTGTTTAGAGCCCATGCAGCTGACAGCTCCTCCAGAAGTATTATTCTTAAAAGCTGCACTAAAATTATTCACCTCATGTAAAAACAAGTGCGATTTACATCTAATATGGGTAATTACTTTTACAGTTAATTAAAAGCGCTCTCATTAAACCCCTGCTGCGATGCCAATGCATAGCTCTTATTTGCAAACAGACCCTTGGTTTGAGCTTACCTTGGTGACATATTGCTCCTACCTGAGAGGGGGCTGCTTTCCTCCGTAGCAAATTTAATTGTGCTGAGCCAGCAGCCCTGGGCTGCCAGGGTCCCTGCCAACCCTCTTTAGTCCCCTGATAACTAAGCTGCAAAAAACATAGAATGAAGAGAACAAAATTCATGGGGGTAGGGGGGTGAGGGTGCAATCTTCAAAGAAATAAGTCGCAACTCTAAGATGAAAGGCCTGCTGTCTTTATTTGCATAAAGATGCGGTTTGCGGATTCTTTTGTGCGCTTTCTGGCTTTATAGCTCTTTCCTGCTACGTCTCTCCCAAGAAAATATCCCATAACCCATCTTCACTTAAAATTCCTCTCCAACATTTGTAGAGTCAGAAACATTGCATTCTGAGCTAGCCAACTAAAGTGGATTCTACTCTCTTGGTCGAATGGATTTATATTGAGACCTTAGTTTACATACTTTTTTTTTTTGGCCATTTGTATGAATTCAGGCAAAACAATCCTGAAATAAATTCTGTCTTCACGTTACGACTGAAACTGTTTTGGGAGCATCCTGTGCCTTGAAACAGGGATACACTGAACGTCTTTAAACACATACTAATAAAATACTTTATCAAATGATCACATTCCTGCTAAGTAATTAAAGCTTATTAATTAAAGCATACAGTCATTTGAGGCTTAAATTTTGAGGAAGCAGACAGATTATAGTATTTCAAGAAGTTTACAGATCCCGTGAACGGGATGCTCTGGTATAGTGCTTCGTGCTTTTTTTTGTATTTTACAAAGTTATTTGCTTCCATCTGCTGGCGCTTTGTGAGATTGCTGGGGCTGAGCAAATTTGTGAATGGAGACCGATGAAGTGGATAAAATATGTCAGTGCAAATGTTTTATGCTATTCTTTATGTATTCAACTGACCTTATTTGAATCTTGGTCTTTAGAGCTGAATGAACACAAACTGAAGAATTCAGCAGGAAGGCACACGTGACTCCAAATTTGTACCAACTACAGTTATGAAAAAACACATTACTCTTTTTTTCTTTTTCCTTTTTCAAAAAAACTTTGGGGCACAACCATTATCCTTAAATAATGCAATTGCATTTTGGAAATTGGTTTAAATATTCATATCCAAAGACAAAATATGGTGTTGAGGAAAGCATAAAATACAAAGTAGATAGATGGGTTTCAATCCCTCTTCTGTCATTTGTTATCAAAGCCAATGCCTTACATTCTTTGATCCTCAGTTTTCTCATCTGCAAAATGGAAGCACTGGGCCGAATGGTCCTACAGCTTGTATTTGTTTTCAAAGTTTGAATTTCTGTGAGGGTAAGAAAACAATAACAACAACAACATTAGAACCCAGTTTGTAGTAAATGTTTTAAGTCCTAGAATCTCAACTCATATTGGTTAGCTTCTTTTAATGATAAGAAATTATTATTTGCAGAACATTAGGAAACTTAAATGTCCAAACTATAGAAAAGTTGCCATTGAAAAGAAAACTATTCATAAATGAAGGAGAGCAAATGCTATCCCAAAATATGCCTTTTTACCATAAGGATTATTTGGGGATTATTACTTTAGGGAGGCTGCAGATTAGGTAGAATCTCTGAGAACAGGGAAGTTGCACTTTTTGTGAGAAAAGTATTTGCATTTGTAAGAGAAATTTCCGGGGTGTCCCGGTGGCTCAGTGGTTAAGCCTCTGTCTTTACTCAGGTCATGATCTCAGGGTCCTGGTATAGAGCCCTGCATGGGGCTCTATGCTCGGCAGGGAGCCTGCTTCCTCCTCTCTCTCTGCCTGCCTCTGTGCCAGCTTGTGATCTCTCTCTCTGTCAAATAAATAATTAAAAGTTTAAAAAAATCTAAAAAAAAAAAAAAAGAGTGAAATTTCCATTTGTAAGGGTGTCTCCCTTCCTGTACCAGGAAGAGAAAAGTGACTCTAACTCTCCAGAAACTCTTATCAATGGAGGAGATAGTGGCTTAATAATCTTACCCTTATTAACTGTGTTTTGCCTGATAATCTTCCTTAATGGGCCAACTCCCTACCCCAACTTCTTTCTTTGCCTTTAGCCGAAGAAGGCCTTCTTGATGGCTGGGGCCATTTTGGGAGTTACTCATTTCTTTCTGGGCATGTCCCACGTATACAAGAAGTATAAAAGTAATTAAATTTCTGTTTGTTTTTCTCTAGTTAATCTGTCTTTTATTATGGGGATATTAGTGAAGAGATAGAAGGGTAGCGGGAAACTTATTTTTTTTCCTCCCTATTATTGATTTAGCATTTAAAATACAGTTTTGAATTCTTTTGGAGTGTGATGTCGAAATGTACTTTTTTGATAATGTTATAAACTGCCTTGCCATAACATTTATTTTCTGTTTGAAAGGAAAGAGCAAAACACCTGGATTTCTCCCTGAGTGGAAGGGTAGTTGATCATAAACCCTGTTTGGATTTGGCATGAATCTTTGGCTGTCTCCACCGATATAGGAAAGATGTTAGGGTTTGGGACCCAAGAAAGAATTCTTGAGACATATTGGTACAAAAAGGGGACAGGACGTGTGGGCAGAAAGAGCTTCATTGGGGTCTTGAGGGGTGGCCAACTGTATACTTTTGAGTTGGGAGGTGGTTAGGGATAGTGTAAGTCTCTAAGGAATTTGGAAGCAAGGTTTCCAGGACCTTGAGGGGGCTAACTGTTGTTAGGAAAGGGTCATTTATGACTTATAAAACCTGAGCCATGAGACCCTTCAGATGTATATCGGTGGGTCATATGCTTAGGGGTGATTACTAACATATATCTTGGGGGAGTAGAGATAAAGGAAGTTTCCAAAGGAATTTTTACATGTTCAAGTAAACAGGATTCTGGGGGTCGGGCTAAGATTGTCTTTTTCCCTCAACAAAGTATTAACATTGAGGCATCTGAGTTCCTAGAGACATGCCACTCTGCCTGTTTTGAGGACTTGTCAGAGTAAGTAGTAAGGAAATATAATTTTTCTTTTGCCTTTGTTTCCCACATCATCCAAGCTCTCAAGAGATGCTTTAAACTGTAGGTATTTCCTTTGAAATGCTCTCTGGGACTCGGTGAATATCTGAGTCCAGGAGAACAATGCCATGTCAAAGATAAGATGAGCTTAGTTTACTCACACATCCAGTATAAGCACCCTGGTCTTTCCTCTGACTTGTCCTTCCAGGGTTGATACCTGAAGTCATTGACAGAGGTCCCAGGGGCTGTCCTCTGAAAACACAAGGGCCCATGAACATAACAGCCTGCACCTGCCCTCGTATCTCTTGTATAAAGGGGTTTTTCTTCTCCCCTAGGGCTTCGATTATGTGACGTGGTCTCTGGATCATGCCTTTCTTTTCTCTGTGATGAGTCGGCAAGTATCGAACATGAGGAAGTCACACCGGAAGCTCCTTGAGGCTCTTGATTAGTTTCCTGCAGCTTCTGTAAAAAATTACCACAAATTTGTGGCTTAGTACAACAGAAATGTATTTTCTCATAGTTCTGGAAGGCACAAGTCTGAAATCAAGATGTCAGTGGGGCCACTCTCCTAGCAGACTCTCTGGGAGTGAACCCTGCCCTTGCCTCTTCCAGCTTCCGGGGCTCTGGGCACTCTGTGGCTGGTGGCCGTGTTGCTCTAGGCTCCGCCTCTGTCTTCACGTAGCCATCTCCTTTCTGTCTCTTAAAAGGACTCTTGTGATTGGATTTAGGGCCCATACAGATAATGTAAGATGATCTCACTTCACGATCCTTAATTACATTTACAAAGACCCTATTTCCAAATAAGGTCACATTCACAGATTCCAGGGGTTGGGACATGGACTTAATCTTGGGAGGATTACTCTTCTACCCACTGTAGACTCCTAGCTTCTAAGGCTTCTAAGACCTCCATATTCCCACTGGCAGACATTTGCCCCCACCTGTTTAACTTCTGGGCGCTTCAGAGCTATGGATGATGCTGACACATGATCCAGAATGATGGTTCTCTGCACTGGACATAAATAACCCTGACCCACAAAAATCATCAGAAACAACTAACGCACAAAACGCAAAAGGAAAGAAGTCTCTCTTGGGAGAGAGAAGAGCTTCTGAAAAGAACAGACACACAAGTGCTTTGATGTCTAAAAGCCGTCAGTTCTAAAAGAACGCAGAAGACTTGGAAGAGCAAACTTTAAAAATAGAACTGTTTTTAAGTTCTGCGTACTCCACTCAGGATCTGGTCTCACAAAGACATTTGGAGGATGCCATCAATGGGAGCTCACATGGATCAATGACTCACCCTATGCTAAGACTTTTGCATGCATTCGATATGCCTCACAACAAATGAGGTGGCTATCATTATTTTACAGACCAGGAAACTGAGGCACCAACCCACAACTACTGTGGTGCAGAGTCCGGTTGTGTGAAGCCAAGCAGTGTGACTCCCTAGGGTGCGCAGAATCTCATCCGTTGCTAGCGCCTGATCACTATTTGGAGTTTTCCAGCTCCAGAAAGGAGAATGCCTTTCTGGAGCTGGAAATCGGCTTCTGTAGGGAAATCGATGGCTTGGTGATGGCTGGCTCCAAATTCCTCCTTAACACTTTAGTAGTTGAGCTGTTTTCCAAGTGAAGTCATCAAGTGGGGCTGAAGTACTTATTCGGCCATTCTGGTTCAGAAAAGGTCAGGTCGGAGGCCATCCGGAGACACCAGCTCTACGTGGAGCGATCCGGACGGTAATTTGTTCCCGCCAAAGTGACATTTTTTTCCAATTTGAGTCCGACATTGTTCAAAGGCAAGTGCAGTCCCCTGTGGTGCCTCCCGCGTAGATCTGCAGTGGATGACAAACCAACAATATCATCTAAATAAAAAATCCAGCACAGGTTTAGTAAATTAATCCTGACAAGAATAAATTGAATAATCTTAGGGAAATGGCAAGAGCCCCGATTCTACCAGATGGCTTTTTTTTTCTGTTGCTTGTGAGGGTCCTTGGTGGCAGATTAAAAACAAAAAGCCTGCCTTTGGCTTATTGATTTTGTTAGTTGATTAACACCTGCCACTTCCTTGTGGGTAAATCAAAATTGGATATGGACTCTTCCCTGCAAACTCAACAAATTTTCACTGGAGGAAGGAAAGGAAATGAACACTTCCCCGATCAGAGCAGCCTAAAACAGACAAGGAACTGCTTTTTCTTGTCCTATTTCTAAATGGCATCTCCTGGGTTTAAAAATAATTCATTATTTTCATCATTTCTATACCCAGTTATTCTCTATGTCTCTTCGAATTCAAAGAGAGTGCTCAGGTTAAGAGTTTAAGGGTTCAAGTTCAGCCAGGGACCTGAGCCATTAAATCAGGCATGTGGTGAGAAAACAATGACCCCCAGAACTAGGAGTGGGCCTTGCAGATCATCTGGGAATCTAGTTGTCTGAGTCAGCGTGAGCCACCACAACAAAACACAACCGAGAGACTTAAAACAATAGAAATTTATTTTCTTAGAGTTCTGGAAGCTGGAAGTCCAAGATCAGGGTGCCAGTGTGGCCAGACTATGGGTAGTACTTTTCCTGGGTTGCAGACATCACCTCTATGTTTTCACATGGCCTTTGCTCTGTTCATGGATGCAGAGAGGGAGCAAGCTCTTTCGTGTCTCTTCTCATAAGGACATTAATCCCCTCAGATCAAGTTCCTCCCTTTTTTGACCACATTTAACCTTAATTACTTCCTTAGAGGCCCCATTTCCAAATACAGCCGCACTGGGGGGTTAGAGCTTCAACCTCTGTATTTTGGGGAACACAGTCATTCGGTCTACATGCTTGTTAAAGTGCAGATTCTGATTCAGTATATGTGGGGTGAAGCCTGAGATGCTCCATTTGGGGCACAGACCCCCACTTTGAATTGCCAGTTCCTCATAATACCCCTTTGTCACAGATAGGTGGTGAAGACACTTGCCTCAGCCCCGCAGCCAGCACGTGATGGCCCCACACTTGGGATGCAGGTGCTTGGCTTTAGCACAGGCACTGCTAACCAAGACAGTGTCCTGCAGTCAAGGCTTTAGCCTTGAGCTCCGTGTGGAACCCCTGGAGGGCTTGCTAACACGCACATCTCTGAACATCCCACCAGATCTGGCCCCGGAAGATGCATTTTTTTAATAGGTTCTCAGGTGATGCTCGTGCTGCCGATCTGGGGGTCACACCTGGAGAATCACCACTGCGCTTCTGCTCTGGATCATTTTGCTTTAATGTCTGTCTTCCCCATAGAAAGGAAAGTCTCGAGACATGTGGCCTGAATAGTCCAGACTGACCAAGCACCTTGCATCAAATCAATCAAATCACCTGAAAGGAAAGCAAAGTGCCTGGTGTTAGGAGCCACTTCCAGGTGTAGACTTAGCCCCATTGCCGTGTGACCCAGGATGGGTTACCTAATCATTCACCGTACTTTTTATATGGGGAAAACTAAAAATGCCAACCTTGCTTGGCTGTGGGGAGCTTAGAGACAAGTGTGAAAGACACCTGCCGTTGTTCCTGGTGCCAGGGAGGCGTCCAGTCATGGCTCGTTGTTTCAGTCCCATTTTGCTGATATTAAAACATTCTGTTAATAAAAACATAAAAAACATAAAAAACAGAATCTTCACATTATGATATTATCTTCTTTTGTTCCACTCTTGATTCACATAGACCTAGAATTTGTTAGGCATACTAAGTCACTGTGGTGATAGCCTTCCACATAATCAGTCCTCTCCTAATGATGCATCAGTAGAGTAAACCCAACTACTTCTTGGTGAGAGAA
This sequence comes from Nasua narica, assembly GCA_028533885.1. Taxonomy (NCBI): domain Eukaryota; kingdom Metazoa; phylum Chordata; class Mammalia; order Carnivora; family Procyonidae; genus Nasua; species Nasua narica. The sequence goes on from CM052805.1 coordinate 4,948,683, forward strand.
TAAATTTTTCTATAGATTTAACTCACCCCAAACAGAGCCACTATTGTTTGGAGACCCCTACATCATCCTGCCTCACCCATAGCCCCCCCCACCCCCATCTCCGTTGCTAGAATGGTCAGGCCAAAGAACTTGGCCTGGTCCTTGGCCTCCATCGTACCCTTATAGTCCACATCCAATCCTTTAAAGCATCAGTTCCTTCACCGAAATTCTTTTTTAAAAAATATTTATTTTATTTTAGAGAGAAAGAGAGAGCAGGGGGAAGGGCAGGGGGAGAGGGAGAAGCTGGCTCCCCGCTGAGCATGGAGCCTGACATGGGGCTTGAACTCACAACCCTAAGGTCATGATCTGAGCCGAAATCAAGAGTCGGACACTCAACGGACTGAGCCACCCACGTGCCCCGCTCCATCCAGATTCTGACCACTTCTTCCCACCTCCCTGCCATCACCCTTCCCAGCCACCAACATCTTCTATCCAACCTGCTGCAGCCAGCCCCAGACTGGCCTCCCCTTGTGCCCTTGGGTCTCTGTTGTCTATCCTGTTAAAACCGAAGTCAGATCATGTCTGTTCTCTCTTCAAAACCTCCGAAGGAAGTCAAGAGCTGGCCAGGATGTGGAGAAATTGGAACCTTCACGCACTGCTGGTGGGAATGTAAAATGGCACAGCTGCTGTGAAAAATAGGATGACGGTTCCTAAAAAAATTAAACATAGAATTAACCTGTGATCCAGCAATTCCCTCTCTGGGCGTATATGCAAAAGATTTGAAAGCAAGGACTTGAACAGATATGTGTACACTCATGTTCATTATTCACAGTACCCAAAAGGTGGAACCAGCCCAATGTCTGTCCATGGATGAATGGATCAACACAATGTCGTATATACATACAATGGAATATTCTTCATCCTTAAAAGTAATGAAATCTGACACATAATTCTAACTCCATGGCTGAGCCTTGAATGTGGATGTGCTAAATGAAATAAGCCAGACACAAAAGATCAGCTACTGTATTATCCACTCTTTATGAGTGTTACACACTGAAGTGGGCCCTACCCTCAAATTCATATACTAAGGCTCCAACCCCCAGTATCACTGTTTTCAGATACAGGGCCTTTGGGGAGGTAATGGAGATTTAAGAAGTCATAAGGGCCCTTGTTTGATAGGACTGGTGTCCTTCTAAGAAGAGGAAGGGACTCCAGAGACCTCTGTCCATGCACACAGAGGAGAGGCCACATGAGGGCCCAGTGAGAAGGTGGCCATCTACAAGCCTGGAAGAGAGGTCTCACCAGAAACTCACCCTGACAACACCTTGATTTTGGACTTCTGGCCTCTGAAATTGTGAAAAAATAGATTTCTTTTATTTAAGCAACCAGTCTGTGGTATTTGTTATAGACCAGCACAGTGAGGTCCCTAGAGTTGTCAAACTTACAGAGTCAGGACATAGATTGGTGGCTGCCAGGGGCTGGGGAAGGGAGACATGGGGAGTAGGTGTTTATTGGGGGCAGCATTTCAGTTCAGGAGGGTGAAACATTCCCATAGGTGGAGAGTAGGCATTGTTGCACAACTATGTGAATAAGCTTCCAGCCTCTAAACCATGCACTTCAAAATGGTTACATTGGTAAATGCTGTGTGCATTTTGCTACAAGATCAAACAAAGAAACTCAAAACGAACAAACAAACCCTGGGTGGTTCCTCACTGCTCTCAGAATAAAATCTGACATCCGCCTCTGATCTCATCTTCCAGTATTTTCCTAATTTGCTTCCCTCCTGCCACTGAGTCCTTCTTCTTTCTTCCTTTAGGTATCCGATACTTAGCACTTGCTCTTCCCTTGCCTGAGAGGCTCTTTCCCCAGACGGCGACATGGGTCATCCCGTAACTTCCTTCAAGCCTTTGCTCAGTTGCCACTTCTCTTTATTTTTATTTTTTCCCCAAATACGTTTATTTTATTTTTTCAGTGTTACAAGATTGATTGTTCATGCACCACACCCAGTGCTCCATGCAATACGTGCTGTCCTCAATACCCACCACCAGGCTCACCCAAGCCCCCACCCCTTCCCCTCCAAAACCCTCAATTTGTTGCTCAGAGTCCGCAGTCTCTCATGGTTCATTGCTCCCTCCGATTTCCCCCCATTCACCCTTCCTTTCCTTCTCACAATGCCCTCCATGTTTTTACTTATGCTCCACACGTAAGTGAGACCATAAGATAATTGACTCTCTCTTCTTGACTTATTTCACTCAGCATAATCTCTTCCAGTCCTGTCCATGTTGATACAAAAGTTGGGTATTCATCCTTTCTGATGGAGGCATAATATTCCACTGTATATATGGACCATATCTTCTTTATCCATTCATCTGTTGAAGGGCATCTTGGTTCTTTCCACAGTTTGGCAATTGTGGCCATTGCTGCTATGAACATTGGGTTACATGTGGCCCTTCTTTGTACTGCATCTGCTTCTTTGGGGTAAATAACCAATAGTGCAATTGCAGGGTCATAGGGTAGCTCTATTTTTAATTTCTTGAGGAATCTCCACACTTTTCCAAAGTGGCTGCACCAACTTGCATTCCCACCAACAGTGTAAGAGGGTTCCCCTTTCTCCACATCCTCTCCAGCATTTGTTGTTAACTATCTTGCTGATTTTGGCCATTCTAACCGGTGTAAGGTGGTATCTCAGTGTGGTTTTGATTTGAACACTACAGACAAAGGTCTGATATCTAAGATCTATAAAGAACTCCTCAAACTCAACACTCACAAAGCCACCTCTCTTTAAATTTAAGATTTTATTCTCCCCTGCTCACCATTTCCATCCCCTTCTCTCTGCTTTATCTATCTTCATAGTACAAATCCTTTAATCAAATTAAAAAATACCATTTATTGATTTTTTTTTTTTTATTGTCTGTCTCCTCTAGCAGAATGTAAGCCTCACTAGGACAGGACTTTCCATGTGTTTTGTATGTTGCTGAGTCTTCCTTTCCTAGAGCAAGTCCTGGCAAGCAATAAGTGCTGAATGCCTATCTTCTGAATGCATAAGTAAATGAACATTACAGGTGCTTGCGTGTGTGTGTGTGTGTGTGTGCGCGTGCCATTGTGTCTAACTGGTGCATTCCTTAAGAGTAGAAACCACGTTTTTCTCCTCTTTACATCCCAGAGCAACATGATAAAACATAAGAAAGTTAATGTGCAATAAATATGGATGGATGGGTGGATGCATGGATGAATGGATGAGCAATGGATGATGGATGGAGAAATGGATGGACAGAAAGATTAAAATAGATGATGGGACGCCTGGGTGGCTCAGTTGGTTGGGCGACTGCCTTTGGCTCAGGTCATGATCCTGGAGTCCCGGGATCGAGTCCCACATCGGGCTCCCGGCTCCACAGGGAGTCCGCTTCTCCCTCTGACCTCTCCCCTCTCATGCGCTCTCTCACTCTCTCTCTTTCCAAATAAATAAATAAATAAATAAATAAATAAATAAATAAATAAATAAATAAATAAATAAAAATCTTAAAAAAAAAAAATAGAGGATGATGGTTTTGTGTTGAAAGGTGGTAGATTTGACTATCCTAAATCTGGAATGAGAGAGAGAGAGAGAGAGATTAAGTCCAAGTGAGGGCAGTTTCTGCCGTTGTGAATAAAGGTGTCGGGACGGGGTGGGGGGGGCGCATATTATTTTATGAGCCATGAGTTTCTCTTTGTTGTGGCCTCTGATCCGTAGCTTTGGCCTTCACCCCACATCTGCATGTAATAAAGCTTAGTTATGACATCCATATGTCTCTAATGCAAACACCAGGGCATATACTTCTTAAAAGGGCCATAAAGAGCAATGGCTCGGGAAACAACCATTAGGAGGGTGAGATTTTTATTATTTTAAAGGGCATTTCAACGACACTGCTGAATGTTCCCTGACCATAAGTCTGACTCCTGTTCTTTCTCTTTCTTTTCTCTTCCTCTCAGGATATCAAAGCAGACTGCAATACCTGTGTGGAAATAGAGGACAGAAAGGTAAGTCAGTATTTTTCATCTTTTTGGTTTCAAAAAAAAAAAAAAGAACTCTGTGATTTAAACCCAGGTGTTTAAGGCTGGATGAAGGCTTGCAACAGTGATTCGTGTACTGATACTAGACGCTTAAAGATAGTCATGCTGTAAAATGTTCATCTGTATTACCTCTGATGGTTTCGGTGAAGAGTGCATAAGATAACTAAGTATTAAATATGTTGGTGCCGACTTTTATCTTAGTCATATGCTTGTCTTCAGGAAAATAGCTTATTCATCCTTAACTCATTTCACCTTTTTGTTGAACATCAATAGTGATTATTTTGTAATATTACATACATGATAGAATATAAAATACTGGGCTTTCCAAGGTGTGTCTCCATATTTGATCTATATACTTTGAGAGAGAGCCTGCCTCAGTTTCCATCATGGCACATTGATGTGAGCAATGACTTTCTATGGCATAGATCTATTTATGTGAGATATTTGCGGGGGTGGGGAGGGGAGGTCCTTTCTTATATTTTCAGAATCCCCTCAACCCCCATTTATCTTCCTGTTACACTTGGTGTGGGTCCCCTCAGGAAAAACAACTGTTAGACAGTTGTTCTCCATGGTCTGTCCTTATTGACAAGAGTTCACAGAAGTTTCCCTGGTAAAGTGCATCCAAGCAGATCAAATTTTACCTTTAACGCCTTGGATCCAAAGAGGTCAAATAAGTGAATTGAGGGTACATATCTCCTGGCTACTTTTGACATCATTCCACAATTTTGAAAGATGTTTCTCTCTGCAACTGTACCATTATTGTCCAATGCAGATATTATTTCAAGCAGAGGTTTTTAGCCCTGATTTTGTGATAGCTCAGCTGTCTGCTGATTAATAAGGTGGTTGAGGAACTCCTCAAAACAAAATCTGCTTTTAAATAAAAGGCAATTGTCATGCATTATTTTAAGGAGTGTTAATCTCCTCATATTGAAAGGAATAATGACAGGGCAGCTGAGATTCGCTCTGCGTGATCCTCAGGTCAGTTCTGGTTTTGGGTTGCTCTCTTGTTTGCAGGCAAAGGCATTTCAATTCATATTTGCACCCGCTGCATATTTGCAGGCTGCCATACTTGCAGGTGTGTATTTTGTGAGTTGGACAAATGGAATTTAGGCTGAACGTATGTCTATAGTCTTTTTTCATCCGTTCCTACCAGTTCTGCCGTGGGGGATCCGCCCCAGCCACTCTGCGCACATCAGATTAGAAGCACATCGCCAGCCCTGCTTCCTAAGTTTGGGTTGCTTCCACTTCCCTTGGACTTTTGTGGAATTCACAAGCATGTTTCTGTCCAGCATACACACACACACACACGCACATGATTTTTTTTTGGTACCTTCTTTGCCAGTAGTGTTTGAAAAACACCAGGAGACCTGATACTGTTAAAATAATATCAGTTGGATCTTCCGTAAGATAAATGAGCAGCCAGGATAATCTCTGGGCAACCAAAGCCGGCCACGTGGCCCCATTCTGCTGATCCAGACTGCCACTTGTTCATACGTCACGGTGATAAGGATCCCCCAAGTCTGTGGATGCCTCGCGATGCTTACTGGTAGGAAAAGTCATATTCATACACGGTTTCAACTATTTTCAAAAAAAAGTAACACACATACGTGTACACACACATGCACACACGTACATGCATTTCTGTGCTTTGTCATAGCCTGTGGGATTGAGTCAGGCCCTTCAAAAAAAGCCTTGTCTCTAAACAGGTTCACCTGGGGTTTTCTAAACATGCGTGCTCCTGACCAATGACACATGAATTAACCAAACCCCTTTGCCTGCAGTTCATTGGCGATGACTCCTAGCAGTGCCGCAGCTGTAATGCCTACCTCTGTTCTGATGATCTCCTTCTCTAAGGACTTATTATTCCTTCTGTCCAACAGGAGAACTTTTCTTCCTCCTGGAATTCTTTTCTGATTTATTTGTGTGATTCTTACATTTGGACTGGAGCTCCTCTTGGTCTCCTAATGGGGTTGAGGGTGGGGGTGAAGTGTGGCAGGTAGCTCTGTACATCGGGGTCTTGTCTTCTAAAGGAAAAGTCAACCCCAGTCATCCCAGAGGGGCAGGGGCCCCACCCTCTGCAGAAGAGTGCCGGCCCCGCCCCTGCGTGCAGGGACGTGGCAGGAGGGCACGCAGGGAGACGGCTGCCGTGGCATCTGGAGTGATCTTCATCCAGGCTCTCGAATGCTCTCTGGTACTTCTGTCACCCTGACGTATAATTATGAAATTTCACCATTGAAGTGATGACACTTGCTCCTGTGCGTGTGCGTGTGTGTGTGTGTGTGTGTGTGTGTGTGTGTGCCCCTCTCCACTTAATCCGAATGCTTCTGGCAAAATCAGTAATTTGATAAAGTGGAATTGAAGTGACGAGAGATGACAGAGGTGCCAAAATAATAAGTCAGCCTGCCTCTGAAGACGGAGCCCTTGGCCCGTGTGGGTTTTTACGAAGCGCTGAGTGCTCTGAAGGCAAACCAGCCGTGATTTCTTGAAAGCTCCGTTTCTTTTAGTCGGGGAAGCTTCCCATAGTGTCTGTGGGACTAGATGGATCCCTGGGAAACCCGGTTTTATATTTCCCTTTTCATTTCCCTTCTGCTTTTCCTTCCTTCCTGTCTGCCCCTCTGTACGGATGCATTTGTGTGTTTACATCTGTGCCTCTGTGTGTGGTTGAGGACCTTCTGGAGAAAAGGATTTTATAAAACAAGATCTCAAGTTTGCTCTAGAGTCTAATCGGGTCTCTCCCTGCTGCCCCCTCCAGTTTCGTGCCTCCTCCTGCTCTGTAGGGGCATTTACCTGGAGATGAATCATTTTTGCATTGACTGAATCCCACACTGGATGTAATGATGATAAGCGGTGAGCTGCAGAGTTGCAGAGAGCCCTCGTCCTTATTGCTCTTCTGGTCTGCACACTGGTTCTGTCTGAGACTGAATGAGAGAATCCTTCTCTCCTGCGTCTCTGTATTTCTTTATTCTAGGTGCCTGTTTTTCATCGGCAAATGTTGGCAAGGCGCCCCTTGCCTGGTTGCGTATGAAGAAATGCGTGCCTTGTATTGGGGTGCCTCTGTTTCACGTTTCCCTTCCAAGCTCACCAAATCGCAGAGCCCCTATGAGTGCACCTGCATGGGCCTGGTTTTCTGACCATTTCTTAGAGTCATTCAGAGGCTGTCACCCAAAGATCTCAAGGGCTGCAGGCATTTTTCACCCTTAAGTGGGAAGCAGAGCTCAGATTGTTTCCTCCCTCAGGCGAATGCCGTGGGGCTAATGCAGATTTAGCAAAGGTGATGGGAGCTAGCCCATCACTTGGAGGGGCTGTATGGCCTTGCAAAACCGTATGCACTTGACATTTACAGTACCCATGTTGCTGTTGGGGAGCTGAGGCATTTAAATTCATTTTTATTTGTGGTGTAAAATCCATCTGAATTCCAGTACTATTATGAAGACTGCAATTCAGGTGATGGCAGAAGAGGCGGATGGATCAGCCGGGGGGAGAATCTGTCAGGAGGAGATGAGAGCCCATTTGTCAAAGGCTGTAAACACAGACAGCCCTTCCTCTTCTCACTTATCGCCTGGCCTGGTGCAGCTAAACAGTTTCAGATCTGCTATGAAATTGCACGGAAGGAGTTTGTGCTGTTTTCAAAGTTAGGGCGACGTGCAGATTGGATCCAGTTCGAGCTGCGATCAGGTCTGCAGCAGATGCTGTCTGCCTCAGTTAACCCGGAGCATTCTAACTTTTCCCTTTTATGAGACTTGCTCTGTCTGGATCAGGACTTTTAAGTACCTTCTGTACTCTCAGCACCTGTGTGGGAGGTACCAACAGGACGCCGTTCCAGGAAAATGGAAGAGGTTAAGTGACTTGCCCGAGATCAAGTGGCATCATAGGCCAGGATCTGAACTCAGATTCTTAATGCACAGGCTAGGCTCAGCTCTAATGCTAGACTGCCTTACCCACACAAACATGAGAATTAAATTTGTAGGAGACTTGCCCTTTCCTGCAGATGAATTTCTGCCCAGACTGGTATCTTCATCCATTGCCAATAAAATCATCTGTTTTTTAACTAGGAGCAACCTTCAGCCCTCATGTTCTATCCCTAGTAGAGACTTGCCGTGGACACTTACCATAGCTGTGTCAGCCATGTCCCTCTGATGAGCCGCTGGCCCTGGCGGTAGAGATGCCAGGACGTTCTCTGGTCTCGAGGACAAGAGAAAGCAGCACCGAAGTGCAGTGCTGGCTTCTGTTTCCAGTAGACTTGGTTCAGTTCTAGCTTTTGTCTTTCCACCACAGTATATGCAAGAATTAGAAATTCCATGCTCACAACACAGGAGTGAACATAGTGTGGTAGTGAAACCGTAGGTCTTGGAGCCTGAAAGTCCTGGGTTTTATTTTTATTTATTTATTTGTTTGGTTAGTTTTGTTAAAAGATTTTATTTATTTATTCGACAGAGAGGAGAGAGATCACAAGTGGGCAGAGAGGCAGGCAGAGAGAGAGGGGGAAGCAGGCTCCCTGCTGAGCAGAGAGCCCGATGCGGGGCTTGATCCCAGGACCCGGAGATCAGGACCTGAGCGGAAGGCAGAGGCTTTAACCCACTGAGCCACTCAGGCGCCCCAAATCCTGGGTTTTAATCCCAGTTCTCCTACTTAGCAGTTCTGTGACTTTGAGAAGCTCTCTTACCTTGTATCAGTCTTCATCTGCCTGTTTCTGAATTAGAAATAATATAACTCACTTGAACAGTCGATTTGAGGAGTTGATAATACCATAAGGCAGAGTGTGTGTGTGTGTGTGTGTGTGTGTGTGTAATGCCTGGTACAAAATAAGAACACAGTCAACTGCATCTGCTTTTATTTTTGCTTTTGCTGATGTTCACACCTACAGGTATCACATGTCATTTATAATTTAATTTTTTTAAAAAGATGAGTCCCCCAGAAAATGTTATGGGGGCTCACTGAAACAGACCACCAGGGGACCTAGGGACCTAGAAGTTTGGGGGAATATTTTACAGAGGAAGAGACACTTGTCCTAGTGAAGAAATAAACTCTCCCATCTGCCGGGTCCAGGCAGGAATCCCGTAGTAGTGAAGGGGGATTGAGGGCCAACATGAAGCCATGGGGACAGCAATGAACTCAAGAACAGTGGCCCCGGGCGCCTGGGTGGCTCAGTTGGTTAAGCAACTGCTTTCGGCTCAGGTCATGATCCTGGACTCCTGGGATCGAGTGCCGCATTGGGCTCCCAGCTCCACGGGAGTCCGCTTCTCACTCTGACCTTCTCCTTCTCATGCTCTCTCTCACTCTCTCTCTTTCCTAATAATAAATAAATAAAATCTTAAAAAAAAAAAAAAAGAACAGTGGCCCCATATGCAGGGGCTTTGTAGCAGCTACCTGTTGCCATGGAGAATATATGCTCAGTGTTGCCAATTTCTTTTTTTTTTTTTTAAAGATTTGTTTATTTATTTATTTGACAGAGAGAGAGAGAGAGAGAGAGAGAGATCATGAGTAGGCAGAGAGGCAGGCAGAAGGGGGGGGGGAAGTAGGCTCCCTGCTGAGCAGAAAGCCCGATGTGGGGCCCGATCCCAGGACCCTGAGATCATGACCTGAGCCGAAGGCAGAGTCTTTAGCCCACTGAGCCACCGAGGCGCCCCTAGTGTTGCCAATTTCTAAGCCAATCTGGAAATGTGGATTTTAGTGGAAAACTACTGATTTTTAAAACACTGTGCAAGTCAAGTAAAACCCATATGTAGAAAAGATTCAAGGGACTTGAAGTCTTGAGACTTGCAAGCCAAGTGTCAGTGGATTAGGAAGATGTGAGTATCTTCAGGGTCTATTGAAGGCCCAACTGGCAGAGGGAGCAGTGAGGGCAAAGATAAAGGTGTAAAAGCATGTGGCATCTTTTGAATTCAGGCCCAGTGTGCCTGTCTGAGGGTGACCGGAGGGGAGACTGGAGAGGTGAATGGGTAGAAGATTACGGACAGTATTGTTTGCATTGCCAATGGATCAGGGCATTGTATGGATTTCCTCTCCCAGTGGAAGGAGAGAGTAAAGGAGGGCAGGTCCTTGCTGGAGGAGGGCAGAAGTGTATGGAACCAAAGAGGTACTTGAAACTTTGTATGACTAACTCACCAAAGAAGAAGTCCTGAGGAAAGAGGGAGAGGGGACAGAGCCCAAACATGGAGCCAGAGGCTGGGCCATGGTTGACTGTAGGGATGAGCGAAGGGGAAGGCTTTGCCGAATACAAGGTGAGGTCTGCCAGGACTCAGGAAATAATGGTGCCATGCCAGATGTCCTCTTTTTAAGGATGTGTGGTGGAGGGGGACCGTGTTTTCCTGTGCACCAGTATTGCCATGTGTAGGGCTCAGATTTCATATGATAAATGAGGTACCTTCAGGTGACCCGTGGATGTGGCATCAAATCACTTGGTGAAGAAGTGTTCAAGTTATTGTCTTGTCAGTTATTTTTCAGACCTTGGGATTGCATCAGGGAGACTTAATTTGGTTGGTGTTTTGTTTTGTTTTTAATAAGCCACAAGATCTCCAACATTTGCTAAGCTACCCTTCTAACCAAGAGACCCAGAACATTTGACAGGCAATTCTGACATCTAGGTATGATTTAGTAACATTGTTTTGTTTTTGAATGAAGCTCACATTCTGTTTCTGACAAAGGATACTACTCTTTCCATTTACTTAAGTATACAATTTTCTTTTACAAAATCCTACTTAGGGTTGTCTTTTATAATTTTAACATATTCGTTTAGAATAAAACTGAGTTGATTTATTGAAAATCAGATGGATGTCAAGAAACTGTATATATGGATTGCAAATAATTGGAGTTTAAGAATCTGTTTTTGGACAGTGGGTTTGCAATCAGGGGACAGATCTGGGTTTGTTTGGCAAGTTTCAAACTCTGCTTGTCTGCAAGGGGGACTAGTTGGGGGGAGGGGTGCAAGGATGCAGTCAGGAGTCAAGGCTGGATTACAGACAAGAGGCCAGGAGTCTGAGCTAGAGCCACACAGGAGATGGAGAGGAAGGTCTGAATTTGGAGAGAGTTCATCAGACCTCTCCATGTGGTTCGGTGACCCTGACCCTGGGTCTTGGACAGCTCCATCTAGGGACATATCAGAGGCTGCTCAGTTTACATGTCTGTGTACCACTGGCTGCCATGAGGACTGGAGTTGATCAACATGAACAATAAATTAATCTCCTGGATTTCAGAGGCTTCGATGCCAGTAAGGCTGAAAATGAGCACAAAGCAGTCACCAGGGTTGGTTTTCTATTAGTACTGCTCTCTTACTGTGGTTATAGGAGTGGATTAGTCCTCTGGGCTCTAACAGGCAGAACAAAGACAGAGGGGAAGGCGTGCTCCTTACTCTGGAGGGCCTCCCCCTGGAATGGGAAGCATTCATTAAAGACTGAAATGAGATGCTCAAGGAAGACAAGGGCAAAGACTGCAGTGAGCACCATTTGGTGAGACTCAGGATTTGTCTAGGGATTGGATTTCTTTTCTGCTCCAAATGTCCTTTGTTTAAGGATGATTATGTTTATGCATGAAATGGGTAGATGCCCCAAGATTCCCCAAAACTGTGGATCTGAAAATTAGCATCCCCGAGAAGTGATATTTGAGTCACAGTTGGAGGCAGGGTGAGGAGTGGAGACTCCTGGGTGGCGTACGGAGATGGAAGCGTGGAGGAAGAAGCGTGGCATGACTCAGGAACTGAGTAGCAGTATGTGGCTTGAGATGAGGATGGGAAGTAGGCAAGGGCCAAGCCACCTAAAGCCTTGCAAACATGGGAGGGCTTTGTCCAGTGTCATAGAATGAAATCAACTTTACATGGGATGTGATCTGATGGTGTGAAATCATCAGATGCATAATTACAGTCCCATTGCCAATGGTGTCCACTTACTCACCACTTATACTTGACCCCTAAGACCTCTAACAGGTCACCTCTGGCTCCACTATCTCTGGTCGAAGAGTGGGGCTGGGTCATCTAATGGCAGCAAAGCTTTTGTCTGGGTTGCTTACCTTTTCTACGTGTGTCGCCCTGTTCATCTCATGCCAATTTCTTAAGACCATGGGTCTTCTTCAGATTATTAACCCTCATTCCTATCAGGCAAGACTGTCATTCCAAATGAGTTCATATCTATCCAGGCTGTGCTTTGGCTGGGTTTGGGACAGCAGCATATTCTGGCCAAAGAACGGTGCCATCTAGCGTTGGCAAAACAACCCACATTTATAGATTCGCCTCTGTTCTGTTGAGATATTGATGAGACTTGGTGTGTATACCACCAGAGATGTCATCTTGTCCTTCTCTCTGCTGGGAAACCAGGCACTCTGGCAGAGAGCTGGATTGGTAGCATACTGACAGCCAGACTCAACATCATTTCTACTTGGACTTAGGGACTAGCCAAGAATAGAGGTGGTAAATCCCAGGGTCTGGAATGATGTGTCCAGAACCTCAGATAGAGGATGAAAGTCAACTCTAGAGAGGACTCCTTCTCCCCCAAAATTGGTTGCTTCCAAGAAAAATTTGGCACTTTTGTTCATTTCTACATAATTTATTTCAAAAGACCATGTAATATGGTAGAAAAGAGTTTGGGAATCAGATCTGGTTTTGAATCCTAGTTCTGGCCTTCGTTACTGGTTGCAATCTTGGGAAAGCCACATTAGCTTTCTAATCCACAGTTATACCATCTATAAAATCGGTTAGATAATGTATGCCATGGATTGTTCTTGTGGGCTGTATTAGGACATCTTCAACTGCACAATAGAAAACCAATTTGGGTCAGCTTAAAGAGTAATAAAAAAAATACAGCTGTTGGTTCCAACAACAGCAAAATTGGGCTGTCTTCTGGGATAGTTGGATACTAGTTTTTAAATTCCAGGTGGGGACCACCAGCTACAGGCTTAAATTCTACCTGCAGAAAGAGAGAGTTTCTTTTCCAGTGGTTTCATGGTTTCAGTACAAATTCTGAGGCTGGTGTTTTTTTTTTTTTTTAAAGATTTTATTTATTTATTTATTAGGAAAGAGAGAGAGTGAGAGAGAGCAGGTCAGAGTGAGAAGCAGACTTCCCATGGAGCTGGGAGCCCGATGTGGGACTTGATCCCGGGACTCCGGGATCATGACCTGATGAGGCTGGTGTTTTTTGGTTTAATCCAGGTGAGTTATGGAAAGCAGTACTCAGCCTGTCCATCTGCCTTCATCCACAACCAGAAGTGGGTTGGGCCCCAACTGAGCAATTTAAATGGAGTACAGTAGAGTCTCTAAAGGAAACCTTGACTGATTGTTTTTCCAGAAGAGAAATAGTAATTGACCTAGCTTGCTTTAAGTACTTACTGTATGCTAGACGTAGTTTTTGGCACTTTATGTACATTGTATTAAATTTTCTTTGAGTAGACTCCACACCAAGTGTGGAGCCTAGTGCAGGGCTTGAGCTCACGACCCTGAAGTCAAGACCTGATGAGCTGAGATCAAGAGTTGGACACTTAACCAACTGAGCCACCCAGGTGCCCTTATGTTCATTCTGTTATTGAATCTTTGTAAGATCCTTTTAGATATGTAGAATATTTATCTCCATTTTGCAGATGAGAAAACTGAGGGAAGGAGGCCTTCACTAACATGCCTGAGATCACCCAGGTCGTAAGTGTAGGATGAATTTTCGACCCAAGTGGTCTGCCTTTGATTCGTAACCACTGATGATGCTCCTTCTTCCAGGAATGCCTCCCAGGAGAGAACAGTAAATGGTCCTTGACTGCTCAGCCTGCCCAGTGCCTGCTATACAATTAAATGGTCGCTCTATTTTTGAGAATTATTGTGGCAACCCCCTCAAAGGAATAGAAATAACTCGGGCCATTGCTAAATGACATTCTGCGATGTACCTCTGCATTTAATTTCCTCTTAATCACTCCTCCATAGGTATTAGCTCGAGGTCCTCAATGGGTCTGCCTTTTGGAATGATCAAAATGTTGGCGGCTCCAGTCAGTGCTTCACTTCTCTGCATGACTGAGAGTTATTTTTGTAGACAAGAGCTTCTTACTCCAGGATGGGTCCCTGTACGTGCCTTTTATATTTTATCTGCAGGTTAGCTGATGCTTTCTCTTTTACTGAACTTTGAAAATGAGATGTTAGTCATACTTTCCTCTCTCATTGATTTTAGGGAAATTTGAAGGTGGTGGTGGGCTGGGGGTTGGGGAGAGGCACATAAAAACTGGAAGAGCTACTAAAATGGACATAGTGTGGAGTTCAATTAGCCTCTGATGGGCCAGAAACTCAAATAACAGATGATAAGGGGTGCTGGGCACACTCAGCAGTATGATGGGCAAAGATGTAACACATAGAGTGCAGTGAAAAAACCTCTGAGGTAGATCGGGCCATTTGTATGATAAACCGTCCCATCAGCCTTGAAGTTGGCTTTGGGAAGCTAGTCTAAAGAATCATAGGTAAAACAGACTGGTTAAGAGCTTTAGCTCAGGATTCTCAAAAGGCCTGGGTTTGAGCCCCAGCTTGGCCACTTCCTGGTTACTTAACCTCTCAGATGCTCATGTTTTCATGTAAAATGGACAGAATAAGAGTAGATACTTTCTGTGGGATTCATTGAGCTCATTTACTTAGGGTACTTAGCATCCTGGCTAGGCAGAGAATATGCCTCCAATAAATGCAAGCTGCTTTATTACATTCTTACATTTGCAAAAGCAAAGTAGAAAACTCCTTTTCTTCTTTTACTCTGGAGTCAGTTTCTTAGATCTCTGGTGGGATCAGGGAAGTTAAGTAAAATTGGTCTAGGACCAGTTAAGTACATAGCAATGCAAATAACAAAACTGAAACTGGATACCGGGTCCCCGTTCATAAGTCTAGAGTTTTGTGTGTTGTGGAGGTCGTACGTTTCAGTCTGGTTGAAGGCGCATAGAGAGGGTTGGAAAGCATGCCTAACAGTGTGGGCCAGTGATTGGAAACAGATTTAATCTCTGGTGCCGACTCAGATTGATTGATAGTGTCTGTACGGAGGGCTGTTTTGATGAGGAGTCTGAGCCCTGGGTTCTACAGGAGTGCGTGATTGATTAGTGACGTCTGACAAGGGTGAAGGAGGGGGAATTACAGTGTGTGTGTGCCAGAAATAGGTGGTTCCTGGCCTGGAATCTGGCAACAGACCCCAAATGCTTTGTATTTAAGCCCAAAGATGAGGAGAAGACAGCCACTTCATGCTTCTGTTGCGTTCTCCGTTTGGTCTTTACTTTTGAGCCCTCCTGTTTCTCTTGCTAGGTTACAGATTTGCAATCCATCAAGGTACTGGTATTTCTATAGAAGGTGCATGGCTTAAACACATTTTAACACTTAAAAGCCTTATACCAGACACGTATAGCCTCACTTACCTTTGGGAAACTTACCTGGCTTTAGCCTCAGATAGTGTTATGCTTTTGATACCTCAATTTTAAAAGTGTCTTATAAATAAGACTTTATAAATAAATCTTATCTATAAGATATTTGTCATCTCTTAAAAAAAGATATCTGTCATTGCATTATGTATTAATTGGGGCTGAATTGCTTACATTTTAATACCATTAATTATAGCTGTTGCTTTCATTTGTCATTTATTTTACTTAAAAGGAGCAAGTCTATTTTTGTATAATTTTTAGTGATACTTCTTTAAACTCTGAATTAAAATGCATTTAGGAAACACCTAATTAAGTGCAGAGCTAGTTATCTAGAATAGTTCCGTCATCTCTTCTCAAAAAAAAAAAAAAAAGGCCGTTGGCTTCTTTTGTGATGAGTGGAGTGAGTGTTAATTAATTTTTTTTCCTCTTCAGTTGGCGTATTTTATTATCCCACTTCTTGATATGTGATTGGGTGACTTTACGATGCTTTAGATAGAAAGCATGTCCTGTCCAAATGTGATTTATGTTGTCCCAGAACTTTTGCACAGTTCAGCTGAAATTTTCTTCATGTTGATCAAGGTCAGAAAGCCCAGGGATTATACCATCCATCTTAGCAGCTGGAGTGCTGAAATAATTTCTGATGGAAGTTGATGCAGTAGCAACAGAATCCAAAGGGGGAAGTGGGAAAAACATGCACACATGTGTAAAATCACATATGCACATGCACACACATGTGCAAGCCCATGCATGTGTTATATTGAGTCTTTGTTATTTTAATTGGACTTTTTTGGGGGGCCTATTATAAGTTAGAATTTATTTTTGAATAAGGTAATAAAAATACAGTATCTTTTACTGTGTTTATGGCAGATTAAAAGCTCTTAGAATCTGCAGGTCAACCAGAGGTTTTTCATATTTTCCTTTTAACCAGAAGATTTTCTGGGTGGATTGAAGGTCAGATCCTTTAGAACAGAAAATATTTCAAGCTTAAGGCATTCTAGCTTTTGGTTAAGGGAGCATATGTAAGGAAGCAAATCCTATGTAATCATAAAGTAGGCTAGCAGGGTGACTCAGCTAGGGAGGTCAATAGCTTTTCCCAGGCACCTGATTTGGTTGAATCACTGGTTCTCATGGTATACAGAGAATCAGGTCCAAGGAGTAATAGAACTTCAAGTGTATCTCTTGTATCCCCTCAAAAGAGTATACTACCTTGCAATAAGGAAAAAAATATATATATATAGTTTCTAATTTGATCTGTTCAGATTGAGTTTTTCTGTTGATCCAGTTCATCAATTTGTAGTTGACAAATATCAATTTTGCCCCGATGATAGGAGAGTCTTCATGCGGGAAATAATAAAGGCCTGAGAGTGATCACTAAGGAGTTAACAGAAAATTCACACAAAGGAAATCATATATAAACTCAAACTCATGGTGAACACCTGTCCTTGATAGCTGTATGAAAATGCAAATTAAAGCCAGTGTGAGACACTAATTTCTACCTACCAAATAATGCCCTATTGACATGAAAGTAGGAATATTACCTCTTCCCATACTAGCAAAATTGCCATGAAACTGGCTCTTGTATTCTTTACTGGTTGTTATACTGCAATTTGGTGGAACTCATTTAAAAACCAGAGCACCCATACCTATGACTGACCATGCAGATAATCATTCCTTTGACCCAGTCTTGTTCCTATGAATTATTACAATTGCCCATTCTTAAGGGAATGGCTTATTATGTTGAGTGTAGAAGATGATGGAGTATAATGCAGCTGTTAAAAGTGATTAATGGGCTTGGGTCAGGGGCACCTGGGTGGCACAGTGGGTTAAAGCCTCTGCCTTCGGCTCAGGTCATGATCCCAGGGTCCTGGGATCAAACCCCACAACGGGCTCTCTGCTCACTGGGGAGCCTGCTTCCCTCTCTCTCCCTGCCTGCCTCTCTGCCTACTTGTGATCTCTCTCTCTCTGTCAAATAAATAAATAAAATCTTTAAAAAAAATAGGCTTGGGTCAGAGGTCCACAAATAATAACTGATGTGAT
>CM052805.1:4966597-5149303 GCA_028533885.1 Nasua narica
GCGCGCGCACACACACACCTTCCCTAGGTCAACTAGGATCACATTATAAAGAGCCATGAGTGCAGGCAAGAAGGTTTTTAATTCTGGTCACACAGGTCAACTTGAGAACAGTGGACTGAGAGGTGAGAATTACAGTTCCTCAGAGTTCTGAGGAAGGCCTGTATGAACAGGAAGGTTTGGCAAAAGGTTTATTGAGGGTAGGACACCATCCCACCCTCCTATAAATTCTGGAAAGTCCTGAGCCCTTCCTGTTTTACAGCTGTAGCACTTAACCGCAGGTGGGTCCTAGCCTGAATAGACTCTCAATAGTAAATAAAGGTGTCTTAGTAGCCACAAGAGGAGATGGAAGAGGCCTGACCTGGACCGATGCCTTTGGGAATGAAAAGGCCTGGGCGCTTTCCAGATATGAACTCATTTTCCCACATGGGACCAGAAGAGGGCCAGACTTCCAAAGGAGTAACAACTACTTTCAAGTACTAAATATTTCTTTTTTTTTTTAAGTACTAAATATTTCTTACCTACTAGAGCATTTGCTAGCTGCTTTATAAGGGTTGATCTGCATGCCCAATTAAAAATGTACACAGTTTTTTTTTCAGATGATGAAATGGAAGTCCAGAAATATAAAGTGGATATCTCAAGCTCACACAGTGAGAGAGGTGGCAGGGCTACAATTAGAACTGAGGTTCACCTAACCCCAAGTTCATTTTTCATCTGTTCCCATGTACTACAAAATTAAGGGTTGCCAACACACTTGAGCATACTTAAGTCCCTGTTATAACATTTGGCTGGTTACCTGTATAAATACAAATATATATCAAGACATAGATGTGTATGACATGTTTCTGTGGAGACTTGATGTCTTTATTTTGTTACTTTAAGTTCAAAATGGACTTTTTACCCCAAAAGGCTACCTACATCAAAAGATCCAAAAAAGAAAGTTTAAAACATCCTGCATAAATTAAGAGCCCCATATGAAAAACACCAGGGAGCTAGAATTAAATAAAAATTAAGCCTGGAAGCGGAGTAATGACCCAGTGGTTCATTATAGCCTTACATTTTCAATCAAAGATAAAATCTCATTAAAAGTATATCTTTGATTAGGGAACAAGTTTGGACTGTTCGAAAGTTGGATCACTTTATCCACAGACATATGAGCCATGAAATCTTTTTTCCTTCTTTTCTAACTTTAAAGACAGTGAGCTATTTATCTTCTGACATCATTATAAAGGTTATTAATATAGAGGAAGACTGAACAGAGATGGTAAAGCTTTTTAAATATCTATCAGCGACTTTTACCTCAAAATTAAAGGGCCTATTTTTATAGTCCGTTGTGATTTTAAGGAATAATTTCTATATGATGAATCTAGACTGATTCATCACTAAGGAACCATAGTAAGCATCTAATCGTGCACTGACCCAGTAGAAAGAGAATGCAAGCCATATGTGTCATGGTAACACTTTTCTAGTAGCCATGATACAAAGGAAAAAATAGGGAAAAATGAAATTAATTTTAATAATGCAGTTTATTTAACCTATATGCCATATTATCATTTCAACAAGTCAATATAAAATTATTTGTGAGATATTTTATATCTTTTTTTTTTGTATCATGTCTTCAATATCTGGTATGCATTTCACATCTCAATTCTGGCTGGCTTCGGTTGTTCACTGTGGCTTTTGTATTGGGAAGCACAGGTGTAATCCAATCTTGTTCTTTGAAAGAGAAACCAAGGATCTGAGAGAGCTCTTTAGAGATTTCCCAATAACAAAAGAATTTCCTTTTGAGAATTGGTTGTATACTTGATTTCCCCCTTAATAATGTGCTTTGGGGAAACAACACTTCTAAGACAAAAAGTATACTGAACTGATGTAGGGACTCTGTTAGGCCCCGTGGATCTCTTAATAGAGGCTCTAGTGAGTTGATTTCAAGAAGTGCCAACATTTCCCCCAACTTTAAGCTTGCAAACTTAATCTCTGACTATGAATATTTGATAAGGCTTGTTATGTAGTTTATCAAGGAAGCTTGATGGATCAGCGATTTATACAGTGTTTCCAAGTGTCCCATGCATCCTGCAGTCCCAGATGAAGTCATTCTAGGTGGTGTATGGCCTTGTCATTTAATATACAGATTTTTCTTGACTTACAGTGGTATTACATCCCAAGAAGCCCATCATATATTAGAAATATTCTAAGTCAAAAATGGGTTGAATGCACCTAACCTACCAAACATCAGAGCTTAGCTAGGCTACCTTAAACATACTCTGAACGCTGACATTAGCCTACAGTTGGCACAATCATCTAAGACAAAATATATTTTATAATAAAATGTTAAACAGTCCATATGGTTTATTGAATACTGTACTGAAGGTGAAACATGGAATAGTGGTCAGCATCCTGGTTGTTTACCCTCGTGCCCATGTGGCTGACTGGGAACTGGGGCTCCTGCCCAGCTTCCTGAGAGAGGATCGAATCGGAGATTGCTAGCCCAGAAAAAAAATCCGAATTCGAAACTCGAAGTACAGTTTCTGTTGAATGTGTATTGTTTTCACACCCTCATAAAGTTGAAAAATTGTTAAGTCAAACCTTAAGTTGGAAACTGTCTGTAATTGAATCATAGAGTAAGAACATAATTTCCCTTTCAGACTCATTTCAGTCTTTTCAAATGTCAGGAGAACATCTCTGTGTGTTTCTATTATGTCTCTAACACCTCTCTACTAACCCTTGCTAATTTTTCTGAATAGAGTGTGAACTTTTGGCAGGCAAAATATCCAGCTGGAATTCAACAATTGAGGAGCATTGCTGTGTTTTCAGCCCATTTCGTCTGATAGTCTCCATCTATTTATGGCGAACTACACTGGTTTTCAGTTTTGGTGGTGACATAAAGCAGTCTTTTAAATTTTATTGAAGCCTAAGAGCCAATTTAAGGGAAAAATAATAACCTAATAACTGTAAAGGTGACCCCATGAGTGAGGAAAAAATAGTGAAGTAGTTATCTGAATGAACTGACAGTTGGGAAGTATTCGTCTTGTCTTGGTGATACATTAGGGAGTTTTGTCTGTGCTTGTTTCAGACATGCATTGCATCATTTCTTGCTCTCAGTTTCCCTTCCTAGCCCTGGCCAATTTCTACAAATGATGTTTTTTGGTCCCAGAGGGACATTTGGGTATTGCACTTGAAATCCTTCGCTACCATCCGGGAGCAAGAATAACCTGTCCCCTCGAGGGCTCTTCTGGTTGGACTAATGATCAAATTGACATGAGGCAGATTAACAGGAGAAAATCAAGTGTTTACATGTGTACAGGGAAGCCACACAGACATGGAAATTCCAAAGGCGGTCAGGCAAAATGAGGTGTATTTGTCATTCTGTACTAAGGAGACAGCGTAAGGTCTGGTTCTTCAAACAGATGGAAAGCAAACCTCAGGAATCATTAGAAGGAGTAATGTTTGGTAAACAGTTACATCCTGGGCCACTCTGAAACAATGGGACAAAGAGAAGACTGATCCAACCGGGCTTGCTAGGTTCCTCTCCATCTACATATCTAGTTCTTATGCTAATGTAGTTAATCTACGGTGTTAGCTCTCTTCCTGCAGCACCCTCAGTATCTAAATTCCTCTTAGGCAGTTGTAGAGAGAGGTAAAGGTCTCTTCTGAATCTGCTGGGTCTTCATTGCTTTTGACTCAAAATAATCTTTATGCCGCAGTGGCCTTTCTTGGGGTGGCTGCCCTTGACCCCTATACTACCAGTGGAGAAAATTTCATAATGCTATACCCATCCCTTCCAGGAGGTGCCCTAATTATCTTTTTATGCTAAGTACAGATGGATTAGAAAGGGAGTAGCATATTTTAAGTATCTCTTTTGCTCAAAAACTTAAAATGCATCCAAGTTCAAAGTAACTACCCACATCATCCAAAAGGACCCCAGTGTGTGCTTTGAGGAAGGAAAGGATGAAATCTATGCAACTTCTTCCTCTTCTTTCTGCTTTCAAGTTCTGTTTGTTAATGGTTAAGTCATCAGGGAGAGGTTAAACAAACACTAGAATTTTCTTCCTAAAACCATCCTTTCTAGCTATTTATTTTCTTTCATGTCATCTTTCAACTCAAAAGAGTTTCTCAGAGCTCTTTCATTTTTCTGAGATTTACTTCATGTTCCCCTAGAGTTTATTAAAGCAGTATTTATTTTTTATCTGCCTGAGAGACAAGACAGGGTGATTAAAAGTTTAGATTCCTGACTATAATGGAATTCAGCCCAGTTTTGCTACTTCCTACCAATGTTGTCCTGAGGAGGTAAAACCACACCTGTGAACTTGAATTTCCTCATCTATCCAATGGAATCATAGGAGAACCATCCTGTAGGTTGATAATTAAAGGAGATAGGATAGTAATTAGTATGAATATGCTCACTAAGTGGTAGAATCATTATTACTAGAATCCTTCACCTCTTTGCTGCTTCTTTTCTGACCACCTAGTGGCTAGGTTGGGTGACTTGGGTTGTATTGTAGAACAAGTGTTTTGACGTGATCGTCTTATTCTGCTTTTCCAGTGTCAGAGATAAGCTGTCACTTACTGGGCGGTAGAGGTCATGTTTGGTGATGGTGACTGCTGTGGTTATGGTTTAAATCTTTGTTTCATCTTCCTCAGGCAGAAAGGATGGGTATGTGGCCACCTAAATCAGCAAAGTATTCATTCCACAAACATTGGAATGTTCCAGGCTTCCTGGTCAAAACATTAATGGAGTGTTTCCCACTGTTTTAGCTACCATGATGAGCATGGATTTGAATCTGTACTTATACGAAGATCACAGTATAAATGCATATAGAGCCACGTGATAATTGGGATGGAGTAACTTTTAACATAGTATATAGAAATTTCAGTTTTTGGTCCTGGTCTCAGAGGAAATAGAAGTGTGTGTGTGTGCGCGCGCGCGCGTGTGTGTGTGTGTATGTAATTTATTTATTTTTTTATCCTATCTTGGTTAAAAAAAAATCTTGGGGCACCTGGCTGGCTCATTCGGTTAGGTGGCTGACTCTCGATTTAGGCTCAGGTCATGATCTCAGGGTCCTGGGATGAGTCCCATGTGGGGCTCCCTGCTCGGTGGGGAGTCTGTTGGAGGATCCTCTTTGTCATCCCTCTGCCCCTCCCCCTGCTCTCTCTAAAATAAATAAAACTTAAAAAAAAATCTTTGCAATCTCTGGGTAGCAAAACTTTATCAGCAAGTAGTATTAGCCTGGCAAAAGGTTGAGAAGGGTTTGGAGGTATAACCAGATTTAGCAGAGTAGTTCCATGATCAACTTGTAATGTTTTGTCTGCAAAGTTGGGGCAGGGCCATATGCAAATATTTTTTCTCTCTCGATAATATAGTCAGTTGAGAAAAGAATTCTAATTTAGCCTACAAGTTAAAGCAAACCAAAGAAACAAAAAACAGACACATTATCACAATACCTCCCCCCCCCCCCCAGCACAATCAAGTTGTTTTACCAACAGAGTCTTGGCTCAATGGATTAAATGTCCAGTTTTCAACTGATAATATTGGTGTCATAAACATAATCTCTGCCTTTTTACCTCAGTTCTCACATATGTGAGGTGGAGATAACTGCCCTTTCTATTCAACCAGCTTGTTCTGAAGATAAAGGGAGTTATTCAGAAGATCAATCCAGTAAACATTTACTGGGTCCCTTGTGGCTTTCATTGTGATGATGCTTGGAAAAAGTAAAGCCAGCCTCTTAAAGCAAATTTTGATATCAGTATCTTTCTTTTTAATTTTTTCCCTTATTTATTTTACTTGTATGTCTTCTATATTTGGAGCTTGTATCAAAAACGATAAAGAGTTCCTCTGACTCAGAGCTCTTGGTTATTACCTGTTTTCCAGACCTGGTTTGTTTTACCTGAAAGAGTGAATGTTATGATCCTTTTAAAGTTCTTTTTGGGAAATAGTGAAATTCCTGGGCCTCGAGTGTGCTTTTTTTTTTTTTAATGTAAATTGTATCACTTGTGCATGAGGACTTGGGCTATTCAAACAACAAAGACAGCGAAAAACAGTATCCCAGATTTCTTGATTTTCATCTACATTCTCAGACACGGAAGCAGGGTGTGGAAATTCAGCTGTCTGGTGCAGGTGCCCCCGTTGGCCACTAGAGGCACCCTTCTGTTTCTATCAGGATTGCGTCCTCAGATTTTACAGCTGATTGCCCCCTTTTGTGGAACTGTGAAGACTGGAAAAATGTGTTTCTTGGAAAAGGAAAGTTAGGAGTGTACTTAATAATAATGATATTTTAATGTATTTATCATTCATGTGTTTAAAATGATTCTGTGGTTATTTGGAATAGGGTGTCTCAGTCTCGGCATTGCTTACATTTGGACCAGATAATTCTATGTTGTTGGGTCTGTCCCGTGCACTGTAGGATGCTTAGCAACATCTAGACCTCCACCCACTTGACATCAGTAGCATCCCATACCTCTACCCCTTCCAGTCATGACCATTGAAAATGTCACCAGAAGCTGCTCGGTGTCCCCTGGGGTATAACGTTCCTGGTTAAGAATCCCTGATATGGGAGAATGTTTCCATTAGCAATAGATTCATGGTAAAGTATTTCAGGAGTGAAATTTATACAAATTTCAAATGCTTTAACAAAAAGGTAAAATATAGGCAAAAAGAGAAAATAAGAGAAAGGGGGGAAGTACTACAACTTGGAAAAAGAAAAAAAAAAATAAAGAAGGAAAACAGGTGCCTGGGTGGCTCAATTGGTTAAGCATCTGCCTTCAGCTCAAGTTCATGATCTCAGGATTTGGGGATGGAGTCTCATGTCAGTCTCCCCACTCAGTGGGAAGTCTGCTTGTCCCTGTGCCTCTGTCTTTCTTCCTGCTCATTTTCTCTTTCTCTCTTCCTCAAATAAATAAATAAAATCTTTAAAAAAAATAAAGAAGGAAAGAAAAAGAACAAAGAGGAAAACAACTCTGAGAGCCAAGAGTCCTAGGCCAGCAAGCCCATGAGGCCCCTGGTGGCTGACAAGCCCCATCTCTGAATCTCTGCTCCAAATAGTGGGCATGAGGAGTGGTGGCAGTTCTCAGTCAGTGAGGAGCTGCCTTGAGCAATGGAACTAAGTGATTCTGAAGACTCTAGCTTGATATTTATTTAATGACAAAAGAGTTAACTACCAAATTATCGTTTTTCATTGGACTTTACCCAGAGGACTTATGTTAAATTTTAATAAACAAACAAACCAGAAAGGGGGGGGGGGGTCTTTTCTAAATAAAGGAAACAAAAAGGGCATGACAACTGAATGCAGTACAGTGAGGTTATTTTTTGGAAAGGCTCTAAATGAGCATTGAGACATTTAATTATGTCAGTAGATATTAATATTAGATGCCAGTTTTGAATTAAATTGTATTTTCTATAGTGTGCTAATAAAATTGTGGTACTCTAGGAGGCTATCAGGACATGCATGCCGAGGTATTTGGGGTAAAATACTTTCAAGTGGTTTAGCAAAACAAAGACAAATATAGGTATACACATATGCATATGCTACACGCACACATATAGATATATAAACATGTATATGTATGTGTGTGTATATATACTGTATGTGTGTAAGTAGGCAAACCGCACAGACCAAGTGGATCACATCAAGTCTAAGGTGACCACAAGCCCCCAGGTCTACGTGCTGTGGTCTAGGTACACACAAGTGTGTGGGTGGCGAGGTGTAGGCTGGACATTGGCCATCACAATTTGAGCTTCACTGTCAGATGTGCTGGACTGCAAATCCTCTTTCCACCAGCTAACAGTAAGTTGCCTCTCAATGGGTTTTGTGACTTTGAAGCCTGAGTAAAACGGGAATCACACTTCCCTTACAAGAAATGGTTGTAAGCATGAAATGAGGTAATGTACGTGAAAGCTTCTGCCATGTAGTAGGTGCCTCCTCTTAGCTGTCCCCTTCTTTTCTCTGGGGTATGTAGTCTTGTTAAAATGGTGGGAGATATCATGAATGGCCCCCAGTTATGACTAGCTCATGGTGGGCCCTTTAAATTTTTGTTTGCATTTCACTTGTATGTTTAAGCAAAGAAAAACAGTTGAATTTCCTTATGGTTTGTGGGGGCTATTAGCATTTTTTATGAGTCAACTTTAAGATGTGATTTTAAACACACCTGCATATGGGTATGTTCATTAGTAGTCCTATGCATGTAACCCGTGGATCCTTGGTGCAGAGCCTGATGTGACCAGTAGATGGCAGTGCACGATAAAGGAAAAGCTCCCGGCTCCTGGCCACTGTTTTAATTAGCTAAAAGCAAGACAGGTATGCTTTTATATAGTTTTTGATTTTAT
Organism: Nasua narica; assembly: GCA_028533885.1. Lineage (NCBI taxonomy): Eukaryota > Metazoa > Chordata > Mammalia > Carnivora > Procyonidae > Nasua > Nasua narica. The sequence goes on from CM052805.1 coordinate 4,974,915, forward strand.
AATTTTCTTGAGCAGGCATCGAGGGCAGATGTTTTCATCCTTTCCCCCAGTATAGAGGAGAGGGAAGTATCAGAGGAGAGGGAATATCAAGATGCAATCAATTGCTGGCCACGGCAAACCCCCTGAACTTAAGTCTTGCAAACATCATCAGCTTGTGCCATCTTAGAAATTGCTGCCGTGGAAGGAGGCATGGAGCTATCAATTACTTCTAGGGCTGCAATCCCCTCTGTCCTTGAAAAGCAAGCCAGCTGACTCTGTGGGTGAGATTAGGGGACAGCGCCGTGATGAGAAGCGGGCTGCTTTATCAATGTCCTAGAAGTTGATCTGGAGCCCTGGAGGAAGAAATTAAAGATCAGCTTAAATTTGTACATGATGGCTAAGCCCCCTGTAATGAATTACCATTAAGTGGTCAGCAAAGTAATTGAAACATGGAAGCCTGGAGGAAGAGGAAAATTCCTTAAAGTATGATTTCTCCTCAAGGTGCTTCCTCTCCTTTGAGTGAGACAAGCTTAATGTGAAAGGAGCTGGTATGTTTTCAGTACATAGTTTAAGTACCAGACCCATCTTAAACATTTTATATTATTACTTAAGGTAGTGGTATTAGTACCATTGTACAGATGAGGACAACTGAGTCCCAGGAACACTGGGTAACTTGACTGCAGTTGCAGAATGATTAAAACCTTTCAGGTGAGATTCTAGCCTCCACTGCTTGCCACATCCTTTTCCCACCTTGCCTTCATATACGGAAAGAGATGCTAAATAAATATGTATTCCCTTCTCTTGTATTCCCTGCAATTCCTTTATTCCTACCTTTCTTGTTAGCCATCAGAAAATAAAGATGGGGGTGGGAGGAGGGCGCCTGGGTGGCTCAGTGGGTTAAAGCCTCTGCCTTCAGCTCAGGTCATGATCTCAGGGTCCTGGGATTGAGCCCTGCATCGGGCTCTCTGCTCATGGGGAGCCTGCTTCCCTCCCCTCTCTCTCTGCCTACCTCTCTGCCTACTTGTGATCTCTCTCTCTCTGTCAAATAAATAAGTAAAATCTTAAGAAAGAAAATAAAGATAGGAGATCATTATATTGGCAGTAAATGATCTTAATTAGGTAGTGAAAGAGGAAGAGTTTCAGATTTTTAAAATAACACTTTAAAAATAAACCAAGCCCAGACATCATTTGTTAATCATGCAGAAGTATCACGTGCCCATTGTGGTACATTTTAAAAAATAAAGAAAAGTGTAAGAGAGTCCCTTACCACTCAAGAATAACAATTTTCACAGTTTGGTGCTTTCTTTTATCTTGTTTTCCCCTAACTGCCTATAATTTGAACAAACAGTGTTCATGCATTGTTGTTTACATTATATCACAAATGCATCTTCTGCCTCAATAAATATTATTTTCTTATAAATACCATGTTTAATGGCTTTATGTCCTCTTTCTATGACATGGATATTTCCTGTTTTTGTTTTTTAACTATTTCTCTTTTTTTGTACAGTTAGGAGGATTCCAACTTGGGAAAAAATAGATTCTCTCTGGCTTTTGAAAAATAGAAGATTGCTACATCTTAATGAAAATATTCTTAGAAAATGTGTGACGTGCCGATCACTGGACAGTGCACTTCATCTGCATGGTTTCACTTAAACCTCGTGACAATCCCAGCGTATTGGGGGGTCTATCATTTCCTCCGTGTAAGAAAGGGAAAGAATAGTGAAAGAACCAACCCCTCCAGTGTAATCAGGCTGCTTTTCACCCACCCAACACCTGCCTTTTGAGTAGCTAGGTTCTTGTCATTCAGGTAGGACTCAAACCAGGCTACGTAGTGGTCAGGGGCCTTTCATCACAATCTGAAGACTTCATTCCAAATGGAAACTTTGCAAAATCTCATCGGCTTCTCCTGAACCTTTGTCTCTTTCCTTTCACTTCGTTGATGCTTCGGGATGCCCTGTGTGCCATCCGGTTGCACATAGATGAGAGCACACCCAAGGACCGCTATGCCCAGGCCTCCCTTGTACCCAGAACGCAGCTTGTTTTTGCATAATTTAAGCACTACATGGTTTTGCCGTTTAAGTTCTGTGAAATTGGTGTTCTCCCATCCATGAAATTATATACATCTTGGAAACATTTCCAGTTACTAAAGGAGTGAATGCATTCTTCAAAAGGGGTGAGCCAGCACGATCCGATAGAGCTTACCCCAAAGAGAGCTGCTATCTCTCCTTGCCACTTTGAGACACAAAGCCAAGCATTTTCTTTTTAAATTCTAAGGCAACTAAACTGCAAATATAAGCTTCCTGTTATGTATCCAGCTGCAACTCATTCCTTTTCCCCAGTTTCCCTCATCACACCCTCTGCCTCCCCCCCTCCCGTTCACATCCAGAGACCCATGGAAATTGTTGGTAATGCAGATTTCATGTTCTTTCCAAACATTCTCCAGACTGCTGTTGCTACTCTCTTGTGTTTGGGGTGCCCATGACAATGATAAATGATCTTCCAAACACTGCTTTTGATTGAATCATATCATGTATCTGATTTACATTATAGTGCGTGTGTGTATGTATGTGTGTGCATATTCTCATGATGATATTATTTTAAGCTATTTGTTATGTAAACACAATTATTATGTGACTTCATGAAGAAACATTGCTAAACTCATTTCACAGATCGCTGCAATGTTAGCATATAGGAATGGCGTGTACGTAGTTCCTAGACAAATCGGACTTACAGAAGAAAGACATTTCTGTGACTTGGGGCATCTGTAGAAACTCAATTTAGGATTGACCCTTCTGAATTCTTGGTTTTAAAGTCGGGGGATAATCTATATTATTCAGGATAGGCTAGTCTGTGCTACAGTAACAACCATTCCTTGGTACCTCAGTGGCTATTACTTGCAAGTTTCATTCTTGCCACTCAAAGCCCACCACAGATATTGTAGATCCTGAAGGCTGTGAGCTTCCAAAGGATGATGCCAGGATGCAGGTTGCTTCCATTTGACTAGCTATACTTGTGTCTTCCATGGCTCTGCGGGTTGTAGTAGCGGGGGAGGAGAGGGCATGGAGAGCTGACACTTACTCTTCAGTGTGTCAGTCCAGAGTTGTCACATGATACTCCCACTTACTACGGATCATCCAGAACAAATCACGTGGGCCCAGCCTAGGTGCAAGGGAATCTGGGAAATGTGTGGTCAGGGAATGTGGAATGAACCAGGACTCAGTAAACACCTCTCATTTGTCTCTGCCACCAAAATAGGTCTTCTGGATATAAGCTTTAGAAATAGAAGCTGCTGCATGTTAGCAGAAATATTTTTCGCATTCTGTCTTCTGCACTTTACCTGTATTATTTCACTTTAGCCCCACAGCAAAAGCTGTGGGGGCAAGCATTTTATCCAGGTAATTTCTGAAGCACCAGTGGAGGGGATGCTGGGATTCTAACCCAGGTCTCCCAGAGGCCAGCCCTGCATCATCATGCACCAGTCATTCTGCCCACAGACCCTTGTTAGGAAGCTGAAAGACCCCAGAGTCATCCTCTCAGGCTGACTGTGCCTGGAGCATATGCAAACTGGTTGTAGGGTCTCTGGCTTGAATTGTTACTCTGTTTTATACACGTTTCTGACTCATGTGAGGTGATGAAATAGACTTTGTAATAAGGAAGACATTTCTTTTCAGTCTTATCCTCCACATTTATTATATATGAAAATCTAGGTTTATTGGATGTGGTTCATGGATAAGTCTTTCTTTTACAAAAGGGAAGAAAAGAAACTTTTGAAATGGTAACTTCCTCTCATGCATTTAAATACGTTTTATTTCTTGCGCAAAGTAATTTTTACTATTATGTAAGAGATGCTTATTAGGGACCTATCTTTCATATAAAGTGCCTCAGACTGTTCATGGCAATGTCCATTATAATATCTAAGTGTTTCTATAGTCGATATTTTCCTGAATGTAGACACATTCGCTGGGGACCGTTGTCATGTAAACTCTCAGGAAGTACTTTGGTGACATGTCTATCATTCATGTTCTGTTTGGTTCCTCGCTGCAGCTCCCACAACATGGAAATAAACAGAGAGCCCAGCTGTTTTATTTCTCTGTCTTCCTAGAGGGAGAGACTCATTGCACAGACCTCCTGAGCGAGGGCAATAAGCTTCATCTTGTGCAAAGCGATTAGTCTCTGAATGCAGTTTCTTTTTGTCTTGTGCTTTGAGTGTGCGCATGTGTGTGTCATTCGAGAATCTGCAGCTATAAGGTGTGAGAGTTGACTGGTCCCCAGAGCATAGGGACAAGCTGATAGAAATTTAGTTTTGGGTATTGATGATAAACACGCTAATCTTCTTTGGGTAATCTTTTGAAAACAAATCTTGCCTTATTTATTTATTAATACCATTTTTTTTTGCCTGTGGGGAATTATCCATGACTGAAATAAAAAAGGCTTAGAGGGTGTTCTTAGGTTTGAGCCTCTAGCTTATAAGGATTTCAATAAATGTTATATTACCCATGGTTTAAAACATGGGCTAATTCATCAGCACTTTATTTTAAATAACATTACTCTCTAAGAAGATATTTCATTTTGTTTTATTGGAATTCTGTGATGTGGAGAAATAATGATATTATTCGTGCTTTTAAGTGTACATAGAGTGATAATATCACACATTCAATATATCTTTCTATAGAAGGTAATTCACAGACCTCATTGATATAAATTGACATGAAAAATTATTTTCCCGAACAAAAAAATCAAGAAACTAGAGAGATTTAAAATGCAGAATGGTATTGCCTGGTAAGACAGTTTAACATGAAAAACAAGAAAATTGACCTATTTGTTTTAAAAATGTTGTATAAGTGAAAGGCAGATAAAACCTCAAAAATCATCATTCCAACACTGTAATCATACTAAGATGATTCTAAGATGATTTTATGCCTCCTTATTAAGCAAGACCAGGCAGAGATTCATTGGTTGATTGGTTGGGAATCATAAACCACTGTTTTTAGTCAGTTATAGTCAAGTAAGAAATGGGTGGAACCAGAAAAGGTATTTCTAACACCAAGATATTTCAAGTTTGTTTTTCTTGACTTTAGAAGTACCATGAGCCAAGAATTGTAGTGTCTCGAGGACATCCTTCTTCTTCCTTATAAATTCACATTGCTGAATTCCTCCCCCTTTGGCCTCTGAAACATAATCAGTGGAATTGGCAGAGCTGGATTTTCATTTTCACCTCCGGCTAAATCTGTCAACCTGTGATGAGGTTGGTTGAGGATCATCATGAAGCAAATGTTTTCATATTTGTAGGGCGGAAACAAGTACCAGCTCAGGCAGCACCCATTCATTTTGTTATTCGTGTTACATCATGTTCGTTCTGATTGTTAACATGAAGATGTCACTTTGCCTTGATGTATGTTGGGGAAAGGCAAAGGGAATTACAGAGTTCTGGAAAGAAATCTCCCAATTATGTCTTTTGTATCAAAAAGAGTCTGCTATTAGCTGTGTGGGAGCTAGATGTCACTCCCATCAGGAGATGATTTCTTGTCCCCATAAAACTATTCCTGTGGTTTGCAGAACAACGGTGTGTGTGCTGGGGGTGGGGAGGGAGATGGGGGAACTTCAAGCCATATTAAATGTGGCTAATTTCTTAATTTCTAAATTGCTTATTCTGCTGTGACTCTCCCTTTCTACCTTCCATTGTCCTCAAATCCAAACCTGTCATTTTCAAGACCTATTAATTCTACTTCCTTTGTTCCCGTGGCATCCAGACCCATGCTCTGTGTGTGTGTGTGTGTGTGTGTGTGTGTGTGTGTGTGTGTCTGGGCTGCCACCCTAGTTTCTAAGCAATTGCTATGTAGCAGGTATCACAATATGTACATTAGACATAACATTTCACATCATCTTTGTATCACGCCTAGGAAGTAAGAATGTGTGTCTCTGCAATCCAAGATGACCTAAGTACACAAATGTGAAAAGACGGTGCCAGGCAGAATAACGCTGTTCCCCCCTCCGCAAAGTCTGTATCCTCATCCCTGGAACCTGTGAATATTTCACTTTATGTTGCAAAGGGACTTTGCAGATGCAGCTAAATTAAGGACATTGGACTGGGATATGATCCTGAATTGTGGATGGATCCCATGTAATCACAAGGGCCCATAAAGGCTGAGAATCTTCCCCTGCTATGCTCAGGATTGGAGGTGTGACAAGGGAAAAATTGTCAAAGGGATGCAACTTTTCTGTCTTTGATGTTGGTGGAAGGACCAAGGAATACTGGCAGCCTCTCAGTGTTGGAAAAGGCAAGGAAATGATTGTCCCTTAGAGGCTCTAAAAAAGAATGCAGCCCTGCTTGCATAGGCCTTGATTTTAGTCCAGTGGGATAAATGCCAGGTTTATAATATGGAGAACTATAAGATAATAAATTTGTAAGTATTTTGAGCTACTGTGTTGGTGGCGACATGTTACAGGAACAGGAAACTGATACAGTGACCAATGACCTACCTTTGGCCAGTAGTTTTCTGAGCTCTGCGGTTGAACATTAACAGAACCAATGTGGTTTTCCCTAACTTCCCTAATGTTTAGTCCTCCTTCTTTCTAACCTACATTCTTGAAGTCATTTGCTAACTGATACCTCTGCCTAGAGTTCCTCCCATGTCAGTCTATCCTACTCACGACTGGTAGATTATTCTTCCTAACACATTGGCAAACTTAGCTACTTTTAGTGACTCCATAGCTTAACAAAGGAAAGAAACAGCATGGTTCGACCTCCTGTATTCATCTCCCAAATTACCTTCCACTTAAGTCATTCATTCACCTACACTCTAGCAAAAGGAGAAAATTGTTTCCTGTCCATGGTTGACCATGTGCTTCACCCCTGAGCACCTTTTCTCCTACCCCTTCTCCTCTTTGGAATGCATTTGTCCTGACATCTGATCGAAATGCCACCTATCCTCCAACTCAGAGTACCGTCTCTGTCTTCCGATCCATTCAGAATCACCTCCAACAACAACAATGTCAGCAGCATCATGCGGTCCTCTTTGTCATCAGCATCATCCCAGTGATCACCACCACCGTCTTCATCAAAAAATGACGTAGTGTTGACAGTGTGCCTGGACACTATACTCAGTCCTTTGTGTGCATTGTTGCATTTACTGTTCACCCATATGAAGAGGGCATGGTTATTTCTCCCACTTTACAGATGAGAAAATGGAGTCAATCTCCCAAGGTTACTTTATGCCAAGTTTTACTTTCTGTTGTTATAAACATGTTTATGTTACTACTGAGATGGTGAAATATTTTAAACAAACTTCTGCAATTTGATTTCCAGACTCAGAAAAGAATTTTCATCTCTTACAGAGGATCACAGTACATCTACCATCTGTTGAGTTTTTTGCCCCTATTAAATAATCCCTTTTTGGCTGCTATTATATCATATTGTCAATATTCTAGCCATTGTACAAGTCTCCAATGTCTGTTAAATTAGAGCAGAGGCTGGGATGTGAATCAATTTTCTATCCTATTTATCTTGACAAAAAATTTAAGAGATTATCCACCATTTGGAGCTGGCACAGATTAATTATGTAGATTATATCCACAGTTCTCATCCAAATTCCATTATAGAGAGAAGAAGAGGGAACTGGCCTCTCTCATCACATGAAAAATTTATTTTGTATATGAATGGGAAATGTTATTGAAGAATACTGGCCCAAGGAAATTCCGAAATATTTTAGTTACATCCCCTTAAAGTTATTTCTAGATATTTTGTTCATCAAGGGCCACTTTACTAACCAAGATGCAGTAACACAGACTCTCATGCCATTCTTTGCCTCTGTTATCTGTATGTTGGCTTTACAATGGCTGTTGTTTTCCCATGTCATAGCGTGATGGCCACCAGGAGCCATGGGCTCCACTAAGTCCTCCCAACAACTACATGGGTAGCAATTATAAACTTGGAGTTCTAGAATTGCCTCTCCTTTGGCCTGTTTGGGGCTTGGGCTTTCCCCCAGTATCAGTCATTGTAATTGGATACAGTGATTGGACAGACCTGGTTTATGTTCCCATCCCTGGAACACTGGGTACCATAAGGTAGGATGAGAAGGAAGGCATTTCTTGAGAGTGAGATTGAAGAGTTGGAACCAGAAGTTGCAGGGATTGGGGGGATGCTTGAGAGATCAAAGCACAGGTGTCACTACAGGTAGAATATTTGGTGAAGGGAATAAAAAGCAGTATCAAAGCATTCCAAAAGCTGTATGAAAAAAATTGATATTAAATCAGGCAGGCTTTGATGAGTATATAGAGAATAATATAATTTTTAAATGACTGATACCTCAGAAAACTCTTGTCCCAGTGGATACTGAGTATTATTTTTTAAAAAAGTAAAGTGGCATAATTAAACCTATTTGGAAACTGTTGGATTAAATAAGTTTCTTTACTGCAAGATTTCTCAGAGCCCTTAAAGAGAGCAGTGCACCTGTTATGTACCTCCAAGAATGGGATGTCGAATGATGTGTGCTCTAAATGTATTCTTCTTTGAAATCTTTTCTCCCCTCCTCTCTCTTCAGGGAGAATATCATAGTAAAAGACTGTTAGAGCGTCCAGTTTATAGGTGGCACTCAGCAAATATTTGTTAAATAAATTAATGACTGTGGATTACATTGGGAATTGCAGTTCAGTAATGATGAATCTTCTCTCTACATCTTGTAGCAAAGAGAAATAGCGGGTCTTAGATGTCTTTGTCACAATGTCCTGTTTTGTTTGTTTCTTTATTTTTCCCTGCTTGAAATCTAAGGGGGATTCCAGGTCAGCATCTCCATACAATTGTGAAACTATGGAAGGAGACTGGATATGGTGAAAATGGTGACCAACTGAGGATTCTTTTGAGAATCACATTGCATAAGCTTTTCAAGAGATGTCCAGACTTAGACACACTCATCTCATTTTTTTATTGTATGTGCACATAAACTGACAAAGAGGTTTACCTTGCTTGAGGCAATTGTTGTATCTAGAAAACTGTGAAAATTGAATTAAGTTATAGGTAGAATGCACTAGGGAACTCATTATTAAATGAAATCGTATTCTGAGTATTTTTGTAGAGTGGTGGATTATTTTGTATAGTGAATAACATCCTCTAGTTTATATAATAGGTTAGCTAGAAGTGAGGTTTATGGTATCAATATGTCTTGCTCTTATAGACATGTAATGATAATGGAACAACTGATATTTACATTATATATACTATATATCTATATATAAGTACACACACATATATTATTTCTGAGCTAAGTGAAAAATTCAGGACTTGTTTTTAGAAATTTCCTTTGGAAAAAAGTCATAAAATGTCACCTTGTTTTTATAATATGCAGTGGGTGTTGTTTTATATTGAAACTTCAACCCATTTTCCTCCTAGTGAAAAATGCTTTTTAGTCCTTCCTGAAATAAATATAATCTTTGAAATTAGAGTCAATGTAAATCCAAAGGTAGCGAGATTCAGTATTTCATTGTAGCTGAATTAGATGGAGAACTTCAAATATTTATTTGAAGTTTAATTTGAGTAATTTAGGGAAACATTGAGCTTCCTCATTCATAAATGATAATTACTTCTCTTCATCAAATATTGCAGTATATTTCCTTTTGCTATCAGTACAGTCTTGTTCAGATATGAACACTTTGTTATTTCAAAGGGGACTTTTTCACATAACTTCCTTGGATTGCTTAACTTTCAGAACCTTTAGAAATAGAGTTCACTGTGGCTGTGTCTTGGAGTGTTTAGTTTTAAATGGAAAAGGAGGTGAGAAGTAGAATAACATTTACATCGATTTTCTTTAAGGGTGTGCTCTACTGAGAAATAGTATTTTGTCTTACTAAAGCACATGTTTAAGAAATGGAGATTGCTGTCTTGCAAAACTCCCAAAATAAACTCCAGCAGCTTAAAATGTCTATAGCCGCTAGTTGATTATAATTCTGTACTAAATCAAAAGTGACTGCATTTAAAAACTTCTATAAAGAAAAGCTTAGGCATTTCAAACAATTGCTTGGCCAATGCAAGATTCTTCATTTCTGTCCTTTCAGAACTTCTTCTAGGTAATGAAAAAATTATACATATATATGTTTATATAAATGAATTCTGTGAAGTTACTTAGGAGTTGCCTAGAGGAGTCAGGGTACTACTTTGGTAGTGGTAATAGTGTGGTCACTCTGACAGTAGCTCTAACAGTATACCAGGTTCGTAATTTTGCCAGATCTTAAATCCTTTTCCACCCACTTTATTCATGAATAAGTTATTTATTAATTTTATTATTTTGCTCATTGCACCTGCTAAAGAAATTTTTTTTTCTTAAAGATTTTATTTATTTATTAGAGAGAGAGAGACTGAGAATGAGAGGGGAGAAGGTCAGAGGGAGAAGCAGACTTCCCGCAGAGCCGGGAGTCCGATATGGGACTCCGGGACCATGACCCGAGCCGAAGGCAGTTGCCCAACCAACTGAGCCACCCAGGCGCCCACCTGCTAAAGAAATTTATATTCAGCATTCTACTGATCAAGAATCCTTCAGGTGCAAATGACAGAAACCTGATTCAAACTGGTTTATGCATGAAAGGGAATATATTGGTTCATACGGATAGTCCAAGGATAGTGCTTATTTCTTTAGGACTAGAATGATCGAAAAACTCAAGTTATCCGGAATCTAGTAATTCATTATAAATCCATTTTACCACTTGAATCATTCACTCTGAAGCAACTTGGGTCAAATGATTATTGCTGAACCAGTTTCTATGATGGATGGATGAAATATGCTGAGGTGCCAAGTCAAGGGCATGTGCTCACCCCTGGAGCTAAAGGAATAGAGGCAACCCCATCTAAAAAAAATTGAAATGTGGAATGTTCCTTCCCCAAACAGTGTTGTCAGCAACAGAAAGGGAAATCATTACTGGGTAAGCTGAAAAAACAAATGTCTAATGGAAGACCCAACCTTAAAATTGGAAGATGTCCCAACATACTCACCTTCAGCTATCACCAGGGCTTCTAGACCTCCCCCAGATACAAGAAGAAAAATTCTAATCCGGTGTTGTATGTACCCCAAAGACCAAAAGTCTATTATTTATATATATCTGTTCTATTTCTGTTAAGGAGCCAGCAGTCAAAGAGTCAATTGGCCCTTGGTAGGTACTCAATAACTATGTCCTGATTGATCACCTTCCTCAGTAGATGAACTTACTAGAATTGTCTGTTGTCCCACGGCATACAGTCCATGAATTTGGTGTTATATCAGCTCTTTGGAGATCATAAAATATGCATTTTGTTCCTCATGAATTAGGAGTTGGAAGCCAGAAATCTACTTACATTTCTTCCAAATCCCTTAAAATTTTATTTTCCCTCATGCTCTTTTGGCAATTGGCTCATGTAAGTATCATTAGGTAAATGAACACGATATTAGGACCTACACAAAGGGTGTGTGGGTAATCTATTTCTACGTCTTAGTGAGTTCATTTTACTGAGATTTATGAGAATGTGGGAAAACCTGCATTCATTCTCTAGTGCAACTTTTTTAGAGAATGGAATGGATGATTTATCTACAGAAACTCGAGATACTTAAGCGTATTCCTCTGAAGTCCTTTTGTGGCAGCCATAACCCAAATCAGTTCCGTCAGTGTCTCTCCCCTGGCTGGCCCCTGTCTTTCCCCATGTGCACTTGACTCTTTCTTTTGTCTCTTCGAATTTTTGTTTGCTTTTCTGAAGTCATCATCATCAATTAATATTTGCCGGGGGCCCATAGGGTCCAGCATGCCACTTCTCCATCTGTTATTCACCAATGCAGACGTAGTGGTCCCACCCCTTTTTGGTTTGAATCACATTATTATGTTCTATTTTCAGCATCTTCCACCAGCTATCCTCCAAGCATTCTCAAATCCCGTGTGTTCGTTCTGCCCCTTTTGTCTTCCCCAGTGGTTTTACTCTCGCAACCTTGCTCAATGGTGAAAAATTGAGATCCCATCCCTGATATTGAATCCCAGCTCTGCCACTTTCTAGTTTATATGACCTTAGGGGGGGTTTGGACTTTTTCTGACATTTTTTCCCCCTTTCCCATAAATGAGGCATAAGGCATATGTCTGTACTGTATGTAGAGCCTAGAGTATGGAATTTTGTTGTTAAATTTAAATGAAATTAAAGGTAGAGAGTGTGGTGGCACATATTAAGTTCTCAAAACTGGACACTTACCTTGTTATCTGTGGGTTAGAATGGGCAGATGAGTGACACTTAAAATCAGCAGGTAGCCAGCAGCGTCTTCAGCCCATTTCAGAAGCACATTCAGGTACTCCTGTCATGTCACTTTTTGAAAACATTTTTATCAGCATGCCAGAGAGAATATGGACCGCTGTTCTGGTGCACTTTGGCCTTGCAGTCTTTCCAAATTCATTCTACTCAGGTTTCCCTCTAGAGCTATCCCCCCGCTATGCTTCCAAAGTTGCTGTGAGGACTAGCAACTACAATAAGATTCTCAATAGTGGTCATGATGTACAAATATTTTTCCAGGCAAAAGCAAAGACTTTTCAGAGTCAAGACTCTGCTGCTTTTCTTTGTGGCAGAAGCCGGTTTTAAAATCCAAGTCATTCGGCAATATTAACTGGGTTGATTTTAGCACATTACATAATGTGTTAGGGGCCTATACACGCTGACTGGCCAGGCATTTGGGGAACAAACACCAAGTGAATGATATGTCATAACAGACAAATGGGCCCTTTACACTAGACAGCGGGAAGAGTGCTTTCCTTGGCATGGTTAGCTATCTGTCAATCAGCCCGTGCCCCACTCTAATTATGGACATGGCATTGAGTTGATGCTCTGGGATCAGAAATGAACCATTGGACACAGCCCTTTTTCTGAAGGGGTTTATGATCAAGTTGGGAAAATGAGCATAATGATATGAACACTTACAGGCACAGTAGAGGAAAACTCACGATAGTTAGTTGTATGTAAGTGCCAAATGAGTGGTCCGGGACTAAGTATAGCTATTGTGCTACAAGTCCTTCAATTCAGGCTCAAAGGCAAAGTTAAAGTGGTGGACAGGTACAAATTGTTCTGCATTATGGAGTCAAAACATAATTTGCCCGGGTATGTGGAGTGAGCTAGCTGTCACAGATGTGTGCAGGATAGCCTTTCCTTCTCTTGTCATTGGCAAGAAACATTTGAAACCTCTCCCTCATCAGATAACTGTTTCTCCCCCTCCCCCCCAACTCCGAAGGCCTGCACAAACCAAGCAGGGATCTACAAACTGTGGAGCGGTTGGCCCAAAGTGCTTTTGTTTGGTAATCAAAGCCAGAGGTGGGGGCATTCTCGGTTTTTCTCTTTGGTCTGGGAATGTCAGAAGAGCCCATAGCTCACACCTCCCTGTCCTGGATTTCCCTCTCAAGGCTCATTGAAATGAGGAACAAATATAGCCCTCAGGGACTTTAAAAACAAACAAACAAAAAAAAGCATAGTGTTTGGAAGCCAGTCACCTGCTAGATGAGATCATCACCTGGTAAAACAAGATCTTGAAACTCACATTGCTGTTGTTACTACATTTGCTATATTTTCTATACTGTCTTAATAAGTGATGAAAAGTGATAGTTGACGACACTGAGAATTTATGATCACCTATCCCTGTAGTGAGGACGTTACCACGGTGTATTTGTTAATGCTCCAGATACTCTTTTCTCCCTTTACTAGCCATACCCTTGAACTATGTAACCCTTGTCAGGGTCTTCACAAGCAGATGCTCAGAAGACATTTGGGGTGCAAGGTGCTTATTGGGGATCCACATCTGGGAAAGAAAGGAGTAGGGAACAGGTTTGGGCAGAGAGCGAAGTAAGACTGTGGCATGAACCTGGCAAAGCCAGGGGGCAGGTCAGAGTGAATAATCCCATCAGAGTTTCCCTGTGCAGCGCACTGAAGCGTCCGGGTCTTTATGCCCTACCTCTCCCAGGCCTTGGGTGTAGGCTTCCCCGAGAATGGCGTGGCCTTTACCAAAGAGGCTCTCTGCAGCTAAGGCCGACTCTGAAGGAGCTGGCAGCTGTGGTTGCCCGCTGACCGCACCTGCCATAGCTGGGCAGCTGGTCCTGCCGTGAAGAGGTCCCTGAGTGGTGTGTTTCTGTATCTGCCATCATCTTACCAGCTCCATAAAGTGGGAAGACCACCGTCCCTATGGGATTCAATGAGATTGTAAGTTTGAAGTACTCGCGCCAGTGGTTGGAGGGAATGATTTCTCCATAATCCTTTTATTTAAGCCTATAGAGCAGACAGTATTTTTCCCCAAGCCTTTTATTTTTTACAACTATTACTTATCGTGATAAAACATACATAACATAAAATTTACCATTTTAACCATTGTAAATGTCCAGTTCAGTAACATTAAATACATTCACATTGCTGTGCAGCTATCACCACATCCATCCCAGAACTTTTTCTCTTCCCCAAAGGGAAACTCCACAGATTAAGAATTAACTCCTCTCTTTTCTCCCCCAGCCCCCGGCAACCGCCCTTCTACTTCCTATGCATTTGATGCATTTGATGCATCTACGTCTCTGTGCATTTGATGACTCATAATATGAGTGTACTCATAATATATGGTACCTCATATCAGTGGAATAATGCAGTATCGGTTTTGTTTGTTTTTGTTTCGTGACTGGCTTATTGCACTTAGCCTAATGGCTTTAAGGTTCACCCACAATGTAACATATTTCAGAATTTCCTTCTGTTCTAAAGCTCAGGAGTACTCCGTTGTTCATATAAACCACGTTGTATTTATCCATTTATCTGTTGGTGGACACTTGGGTTGCTTCACCTTTTGGCTGTTGTGAATATTGCCCTGAGCAGTGGTGTTCAAGCAGGGACTATCATTTAAAAAAAAAAGTCCCAGCTTTATTGAGATATAATTGATATATAACATAGTGTAAGTTTAAGGTGCACGACTTGTTGTTTTGATGCAATCATGTATTGCAACATGATTCTCACCCCAGCCTTAGCTAACACCTCCGTCCTGCCACATACTACCATTTCCTTTGTATGTTGAGGACACTTACAGTTTACTCTCTTAGCAGCGTTAAGTGACTGATACAGTGCTGCTAGCGGTAATCACCATGCTCATGTTAGATCCCCAGAACTGTCTAAGTTTCTTTCCTTTGACCAGTATCTCTCCATATTCCCTGTTCTTCTAGCCTCTGGTAACCATCACTCTACTTTGTTTCTCTGAGTTCAGCTTTTTTTTAGGTTCCCCATATAAGTGATGTCCTACAATACTTGTCTTTCTCAGTCTGACTTATTTCACTTAGCCTGATGCCCTCAAAATTCATCTAAGTCGTTGCACATAGCAGAATTTCTTCCTTTCTCATGGCTGAGAAATAGTCCATTATATTCCATATATAGCTCTAGTATACAATTTTATATGGTATGTATATATGTGTATATATGTATGTGTCCTCATTTCTGTCCATTCATCCGTTCTGTTGGTGGACACTTAGGCTGTTTCCACACCTTGGCTATTGCAAATAATGCCACCATGAGGGTGGAGGTGCAGCTGCCTCTTTGAGATCAAAGCAGATACTATTCTCTCTCTCTCTCTCTTTTTTTTTTAAAGATTTTTATTTATTTGACAGTAGGTAGAGGGGCAGGCAGAAAGAGAGGGGGAAGCAGGCTCCCTGCTGAACAGAGAGCCAGATGCGGGGCTCAATCCCAGGACCCTGAGATCCTGACCTGAGCGGAAGGCAGAGACTTTAACCCACTGAGCCACCCAGGTTTCCCTTCTCTCTCTTTCTCTCTCTCTCTCTTTTTTATTTTATTCATTTGAGAGAGAGAGAACACAAGCAGGGGGAGCAGCAGGCAGAGGCAGAGGGAGAAGCGGGCTCCCTCCTGAGCAAGGAGCCCAACGTGGGACTAGATCCCAGGACCCTGGGATCATGACCTGAACCAAAGGCAGACGCTTAACTGACGGAGCCACCCAGGCGCCCCAAAGCAGGTTCTATTCTTGACCCCATTTTCTAGGTAAGAAAATGCAGCTGAAACAGATCAAAGGGGCAGAGTCAGCAACCAGATCTGCGTCTGTCCACCTGTGAGTCCAAGCTCTTGACAGCTATCTCTGTCACCTCCCTCCTTTGACAAGTATGATAGGTAGCCTGAATAATGCTCTGTCATGCTTGAGGCCATAGCTGGCTAATAGCTCTCTCCTATAAAAGGCGTTCTGGCTTCCCCTCTGGCAGGGGCAACTGTTGAAAGCTCTGTGGCCCACTTTCGATTAGAACCCTGTCTATTTGTTCATCTCACTGCGCAACACTTATTTCTTCCTCCTTGTTGAGCTCCTTCAAGGTGAAGGGATCCCTAATGTCAGGAACTGCCCTTACTTTTCTAAATTCTTAATTCTTTTAGCCCTTCTGCTAACCTGATGGGGCAGGTAGTAGTAGTATTATCATCCATGTGCTGTGCGAGGTGGTGGAGTCGCCCCCGCCAAGGTTCACACAGCTAGTGAGCGGCAGAAGTGAACGCAGGCAGCACTCACTCCCTGCAGCAGAACAATGCCGCTTCTTGGACCAGAGAGGAATTCAGACCCACTTGCAGAGACAGCATCTCCGAGTGAGAAGATAGCCCTCCGGCCAAGCCTAGACAAACATAGCTGAGGCAATGGATCATTCGGAGCCTGCTGTTCACCATCTCTGCCCACAGGCTCTCGCTGGGTTCAGGTCTTCCCTCTTCACAGCAGGCTGAGCAGCAAACCCGGAGGCCATTGCAGCTGCCTCGCTCTTCTACGGCCCTCTTGGGTGTGGAAGCTGGTGGAGGCAGACACGCCAGATCATTTGTAATATGGCCGCTTTCCCCTCCACCTAGCTGGAGCCAAGGTCTGGGGTTGGGGGAGGGAGAGAGAGACACAGAGACAGAGACACAGAGAGGTGCTGCCTGCTGCCTCTGTATTTATCCCAAATCCATATATTATTTTGGAACATTCAGTATTGCAGAAATATGTGAAGGGATACAGCGCTCCTTTTGCCATCTGGTCTCAGAACCTTCCCAAGAACTGTAGCTTCATTTAATTTTGTTGTGTTCCTTTCTCAACCTTTTTGTGCTTTCCATCATCTCTTCTTGGCTGCATTTTTGGGTTTGTTTTGCCTTCAGTTTTTTGCTCCTTTAGCTGCTTCTGGGTTTTAGTTTTTAAAAAGAAATACCAGCTCTCACTAATTAGAGTTGTGCCAGATTCTTTATTTGGCATGGCACTACCTCATGGCTATTTTCTTAACTTTTATCTGGAGCCTTGGAGTGATGTGTGGATTTTTTTTTTAAATGTCCCAACCAGATGCACCAACCAGCTTGAACGTTGGTAATGAGGAAGCAGTAGGACTCTGTGGTCTTAGTTTCTTGGCAGTGCCATCATGACAAATGTTCCCATGAGATGAACGTAGTGGACCTGGCCCAGTCATTGCTACATGGTTCCAAAGTCCTTTTAAATGAACAGAAGTGTTGGCACTCAACTAATGGGAATGCACCTCCAGCAAGGTTACTCAGAACATACTGGGCAAAGGTTTCTCACTATTTAAGTGGGAGGTTCCAGATAAGACCAGGAGGAAGGCTAGAATGATCCATGTTGTCATGGATGAGAGTTGGACATCATTATAAACTCATGTTTGACTTTGTATAGATGCTGATGATTAAATATAGAAGTATTTATATATGTGCATTAGTATGCACCTATGTCTTCTTGCTCTGTCAGCTAAGAGGAACTAGAAGCAATAATACCCCAGCATCAGTGAGCACATCTCTGCCCACATCTTGGTTACTAATACCATTCTCCAAAAATGGGAGTGAGGGCTCCTTGGACAAATGGCTGCTGGTAGGACTGGGCATGAAATCTATGAGATGAACCTGATACTGAACACCTTACAGTATAAGAAGGCAAAGAAATGCTCAGAACAACAGCAACAAAGGCACATGGTAAAGTATGTCTCCTGAATAAGAAATAAAGAGGCTTATCATGAGTTACATGGATAGTTTCTGACCACATTTCACTCTTATTAAAAACCAGGTGCTTGGTACTGATGGCTGACTTTTATAGCCTGTGTTGTGACGAGGTTGATGCTGGCTGTCTTTGTTGCTCCTGTGAGTAGGTGAGACCTGAATTCGTCTCCTCAGGTTCACAACCACTGAGCTGCCCTGGGCTAGTTTTGAAGACAGGGGCAAACTGAAATGAGGAGAGTGAAAAATAAATCACATTTCCGAGGAGAAAATCAAGTCATTGCAACTCAATTATTAATGCACAGAACTGTTATGTAATGTAGCAGCCCAATTAACAGGTGTCTCTTGAGAAATAATCAAGGCTTAATTTGGCACGATAATTAGTAACCTCCCCTCCCAGCTTTGGATGGAGGCCCCTGCAGGACAGCCTGATGGCTGGTAATGAGGCAAGATCACTTACTTTGTAGCCATGTTAATTGTATCTTTCTGTGCATGGGGACAAAACAGATTTACTTGTTTCTAGATGCTGGGATGTGCCACTGGTCTAATAGAGTTGTACTCATTTTCTGGTCTTGCGAACCCTGGCCATTCTGAAGGGCATTGCTGTTATACTTTTGAGATTTCTTTAATTGGCTGAATGTAACGGCTACTCTGCAGATTTTTTTTTTTTTGATAGACTTGGTGGCAGAGTTCCAGTCTTATAAGACATATGGCCAGAGTTGACATATTCTTAGGATAATGTAAAATTGTCCTATCTTGTGTATCTGCATAGGCATCTATCTCCTGCATGTGTCCCAGGGCACTCTTGTTTGTTACAATTAAATGCTAGTCCTGTATGGTGGCAGAAAGCAAAAATATGAACTATTACAATAGTGTGTTATTTTTACCAGAAAATAGAGAAAGGCACATAGAACAAAGAAAACAATTGCCTCTAACCATCTTTCAACTGAGATACAACTACTATTAACATTTTGGCATGCTGTCTTTGCACCCGCACGCACACACACACACCCCTACCCACATATACCTGTTTATTCAGATGTGATATCTGTTTGCAAAATTGGGATCATGTGTGCTTGCTATTTTGTTAATATGTTGTTTGATCTTAGCAACAGTTTTTGAATTAGTTCCATGCCAGGTTTTCCTAAACTGTCCTCCTCTGAAGTTTGGGATCTGCCAATCTGTGCTCAGAGAATTAAACTGAGACAATACGCATTTTCTTTCTTTCCCCACCCCCCCCCACCCCGCCCCAGTACCATGAAACATTCCTGTATGGAAGTTTTTGTTTAAATGTTAAAAAACATTAGGAGAAAAACAATTTTTTTTCCTTAATCACCAAGCCCTTGCCATGGTTTTCCTTAAACTATACTTGTTAAAATGCTATTGTGAATTTAGATAACTTTTCCTTTTTTAGAAATTTTGTTTTGCTATTGTAAACATCACTGCAGTGAACATCCTTAAAATAAACATCTTTGAGTATGTCTAGTGTTTTCCTAAATTAATTCATAGATGGGTCAGATGTCAAAAGGCATACATATTTTAAGTTTTGGACTTAGTTTGGTGAATTGGTGTCTCCAGAAGGTCATGTGCATTTGCAAACCCACCCAGAAGGTACATGAAACTCTCCCTGCACTTTGTTTCTGCTCTGAAGTACATTTCTAATTCTGGATTCTGCAACTTTATTGGTGATGCAGGAGACCAGAAGAGAAAGTTTATTAAATTCTTATTTATGTATTCAATTTGCATCAGCCTTTTTCTTCCCCAAGCTCAAGGCACCACATAGAAAACATTAAACTTGTAACTCTTAGCTTGTTACTCTGAGAGAGAGGGGCCAAGGAGAAGATGGAGGGAAAGGGTAAACAGAATGACTGGAAGGCATGAGCTGCACTGCAAAGTCAAATCTGGGAATAAAAATCCACTCAAGCTACGGAGGATCATCTGAGGTCCTATCTCAAAACCCTTGCTCCAGAATGAAGCCCTTTTCCCTCCCGCCTCTTGATTCGCTCTTACGTGGGCAGTAGGCAAGGCCCCAGTGGATTTCTGCATTTGGTCGCTCCCACAGTCACCTGGCTGAATGGGGCAGAGGACCAGCTCCTTCTCTCACCGAGCCCTGCTCTCTGGGGGACGAGTCCCTATTAAAGGCTCACACACTTTTTTATCTTGCCCAAAGTCATCGTATGTGATAGCAGAGACCCTGTGAGCAAAACCACTGTCCTCCCAGATACCTTGAGGCCAAAATCTATTTTCTTTCCTCTCTCTTTTCTTAAATGAGGTGAGGATTAACTTCTGAGAGGATATGGTTTTGCAGCTAACATTCTGGTGAAAAACATCCCCTTCTCCAACACCACCCAGCGAGGGTCCTTAGAATCTTTTTGCCGTGTTCCTCCCCCCCACTCCGTTAGACGATTCCGTACCAATATTTTTCCATCCAGTGATTTAAGATTCTCTTAATTGCTTTACTGGAGGGAAATAGAACACATTTTAAGCCAACAGCTGAGCGATTTGCTATGACGGTTCTGCCACTATGCATTCGCTTAATTTCCAATTAATCAAACATTCAATAAATCATTAGGATAATTATACCTGCCCTCATCTTCTTGCCCCAGCACATTAGCTCCAAGCGGGCAGCCCCCTTGCCCGGCTGTGGGGAAAGGGTCCATTGTCTGCCCTGGCTAGGTGTGTGCATCCTTGCTCCCCGTGAGCCTTGAGAAATGATGGCTAAGAAATTGTAATTATCTCAGGCACCACAAGTTTGCTTGGTTTCCCTCTTCTCTGCTTTTCACTCCAGTGCTTTCCCAACAACTTGAGCCAACATCATAGCCTCCCAGTAGCAGTGGCTGGTTAATTTCAGCAAGTTTTTTTTTTTTTTAATCATTTTTATTTCCCGACTGTGCCTCTTTTCTAATTACACCATCTCCCCAGGTGAGCGATAATTCCCTCATCACCATATATCTCAAGCACAGATTATTAAAATAATATAGCTTATGTCATATAAATGTAACAGAAAGTATCTTAAAGATGCTTTATTGAAAGCTGGTAAATTGGTTCAACAGATGAATGTTTTAAGGCCTGTTTTTAAAAGGTTGCACAAGTATAAACCCACTGAATTGCTGCTGCAGTTTCACACGAGCGGATGCAATTATTTTAAGCATCTAACTGTGCAAAAGACAGATCTGAAAGGGAAGGAGCTAAATTCTCTGAGATTAATTAAAGGGTTTCGTTTTGCTCTTGATTTAAAAATAAATTTCAAGCATGCATCACTTGTTATTCTCCCGAAGAATTTGCATTACAGGGTTTTAAGAAAAATACCGAGAACGTTAAGCTTCATGAGTTCTTCATACAATATAACTGGCAGCTCGTAAAAAGAAGGGTTGACCTATTGTTGCAACAGCATATTCTCCTACATACTTCTTTATACTTTTCCATTTGTGAAGGGTATTAATCTTAAAACTCATTTCCAATGTAAGATTGTGCATTTACATGAATTTCCCATAAGATTGCTCTTGATTCGATCTATGCCCATTGATTTAATTTCTTTTACCTCTCAGAGCTGGTGGTGCTGAAGGGTTTATGGTAATTATAGTGTTGTGGGTTTCAGTGGAACTGTTCCCTGGTACCTTAAGTGTGGGTTTGATTCTCTCTAACTTTACTCAGCCCTGCAGATAGTGCGGCAAATATCTCTGAGGCAGTGAGCTCACAGGCCGGATCAGAATCCTGGCTGGTGCACAGCCCGAAGGCAAGGGGAGGCTGGAGAGGGAATGGCCCGGGGCTACTGGCCAGATGGATTGCTGTTCTGAGGGGGCCCTTTAAGGTGAATCACTTGACAATTTTGTGAGTTGGCAGACGGTACAGCCACCTGTGCTCAACGTGAAATGAGATACAGGCAACCTACTGGTCTGAAATATGCTGCTCAGCCTTTGAGAGATGGCATAGTGCAGCAAGAGGTGATTTTCCTAATAGTGAGGTGTGGGCAAAAATACAATGGGTTTTGACTCGGACTGACTAGGGTTCAAAAATCTCACAACCCCAATTTTCATCTGTAACAGCATTGCCCAATGAAACATAATGCAAGCTGCATATGTCATCTTGGTTTTTCTAATCACCATATTAAAAAATTAGAAAGATGGGGCACCTGGGTGGCTGAGTCGATTAAGCATCTGCCTTCGGCTCAGGTCACGATCCCAGGGTCCTGGGATCGATCCCCACATTGGGCTCCCTGCTCAGCGGGAATCCTGCTTCTCCCACTCCCCCTGCCTGGGTTCTCTCTCGCTCGCTCTCTTTCTCTGTCAAATAGATGAATAAAATCTTTTTTTAAAAAACTAAAAAACAGAAACAGGTGAAATTAAAAGAAACAGGTGAAAAATAATATCTTTCATTTAATTCATCATGTCCAGAGTGTTATCCATTCAGCCTATTGTCAATATAAAAAGATATCTTACATTCCATTTTTCATACTCATTCTTTGAAGCCCATTGGGTATTTTATACCTGTAGCACATTTCCCTTTGGACTTGACATGGTCCAGGTGCTCAGCAGTCACCTCATGTGGTGATGGCTACCATATTGAATGGTACAAATCTAGCTCATACATTATCAGGATATTCCCAGTTGCAAGAGAGGAAAACTAGATTCACTTTATCTTCATCAAGAAAAGACCATTTGCTCCTTCCTTCCTTCCTTCCTTCCCTCCCTTCCTTCCTCCCTCCCTCCCCTCACTCCTCCCTTTTCTTTCTTTCTCTCTTTCTCTCTCTCTCTCTCTTTCTCTCTTTCTCTCTCTCTTTCTCTCTCTCTCTTTCTCTCTCTCTCTTTCTCTCTTTCTCTCTCTCTCTCTCTCTCCCTCCCTCTCCTTTCTTTTTCTTTCCCATTTGTTTCAAATATGACTAGATCTAGAAACCCAGATGTTGCTTTCAGAATTCCTGTGTTTAGGCTCCATTTGCTCTTATATGGTCGGTTAGCTGGCAGGAAAATGGCCTGTGGATACCCCGAACCTACGTGGCTCTTAAGTTCTTGACCTCAGAGGATGAGAGACCATCTTCCCTAACAGCTCTAGCAAAAACGAATTAGGAAGTACCCTTTCCAGAAGAAAGGAAAGGTGATCATGGCTAGATCAGTCCCAGGCTAAGTACAGTCCATAGGGGCATTCCCCAAAAGGACTATTAGGGGGCAAAAACCACACTGCTGCAAATGAAATGCTACAACTAACCTACTTTAAAGGTTACCAGAGGGACTGCTTAGGGAGAACTTTGGAGTCATTCTCGATTCCTCTGTTTCTTAGATATGGTGTTCGTAATCCCCCCTCCCCCCCCCCCCCAGGAAAACTATTTGACGTACTAAGATATCCAAGAATGTGCTGCTTCCCAGCAGACTGTGACAGTCACCCTGGCTCAGTCACCCTGGATCACTGATGCAGCCTCCTACTTGCACGTCCACTGTGGTACCCCACTCTCCCTATGACTTTCATCTCCCTGAGAGTAGAAGCCAACATCTTTGTCGTTTCTCACAAGGCCCCCACGCTCCAGTCCCTACCAGTGTTCCCACCTTGTCTCTTGTCACTTCTCTCCTCACTGACCGCAGCCCTGCCGTTCTGACCTCCTTGCTCCAGTCTTGGTTCTCCTTGGAGATCCTTGCACTGTGTGTTTCCTCTGCCTGGAGCAACCTCTTCTGGTGGCTTCTAGGTCTTCTACCCTCACCCCCAACTTTAGGTCTTAACTCAAATATTACTCTTTCAGTCAAGCTTGTCATATTGGAAATTATACTTCCCTACATTTCTCATCCCCCATCCTTGCTTCTTAGCTGTTACCATTTAGCATTACATATTTTAGTGATTTTGTTCCCTCTCTCTGTCTCTCTGCCTCTCTTCCTCTCTCTCTCTCTCTGTCTCTTTCTCTCTCTCTCTCACACACACACTAGATTATAAAGCTCCACAAGGGCAGCTAGATCTTAGGCTCAAATGAATTAATGATGTTCTTGGGATATGGACATACTCAGTGAAGAGTAGCCATCACGATTATTAGACACCAGAGGCTGTTTCCACATACAATGAGGATAAAGTACAAAATGGAACATTACTATGAACAATTATGTGCCAAAACCCACAGTCTGTAGACTGTTGTAACCTTCTGGGTCTGCCAAATATACATGTGCCCATATGTGTCTGATACCACATTTTTGAAATGATACATCTGTTCTAGACATGAACTAGCTAACTGGCCTTATGACTAGGCCACAGTGATAGCATTTGCACAGTTTTACTGTGCACCTTGACCTTTTCTCTCATCCTTCTAGAATTGTTCTTCCCCCATCTTCTCCATCTCAATGAGTGGCATCTACAAGTAGCCCAGGGCATCATCTTAAAATCTTCAACCTAACTCAACATCCAAGCCTCATTCCAATTCCTTCCATGGCAGGATAATATAATTTAAGAATGTGTTATTGCATTCATTTTTTCAGAGATGTTTAATTGAAAACCTATCATGGGGTAGGCAGTTGGATTGACATAACAGTGAAAATAATTCCCAGTGGGGGTCACCTGCGTGGCTCAGTTGATTGTGCATCTGCCTTCGGCTCAGGTCACGATCCTGGGGTCCTGGGATCAAGTCCTGCATCTGTCTGGCTTTCTGCTCAGCAGGGAGTCTGCTTCTCCATCTCACTCTCCCTCTGTGTTCTCCCTCTCTCTCTTTCTCTCAACTAAATAAATAAAATCTCAAAAAAAAATTAAAGTATTTCCTGAAGATCTCCAAAAAATGTGCCCACTTCTTTGTGGCTCCTCCTTCCACTTCCTTAGTCCAGGACACCATTTTGTCGTTGGACTATACACTCTCTGCCTCACTAGTCTCATGTTCTCTCTCAACCTTGCCTTTCTCCAACCCATAGTCTACTCAGCCAGGATAATCTTTTCTTCTTCCCATACAACTCTGATTATATCACTTCCCTGATTTTCAGTAATAACTGCCTCTCTGGGTAAAGTCCCAAAGTCCCAAGAGAAGCTTCTAGATCTGGCCCCTGCTAATCTCCCTACTCCTGTCTCTTACCAAACTCCTTTAAACTCTCAGAGGTCTTTGACACTCAACACAATTGACATTTTGTGTTGGGCTTTTTTTTTTTTGCTGTGGGTCCGTCCTGTCTACTGTAGAGTGTTTAGCAGCATCCCTGGCCATTAGCGCCCTTTCCCAGTTGGGTCAATCCAGACTCTTCCCAGACATCATCAAATGTCCCTTAGTGTCCAGATATTGGACACTCACATATTAAAAGTCAGGCCAGCATGCATGGACATTGTAAATGTGAGGGGAGATGCTGGGGCATATCCACCGTGTCTACTACACATGGTAATTCCAAGATTTTGAGTCTACAAAACTCTGAGATGGGCAGTGCCATTTTCAAAACAGTGGGACTTATTAGGGGGGCTGTTTTGTTTCTTGGAATAGCAAGTGCTTCATCCTCAAGAGGTTACATTTAAGATTCTGATGGCTATCAGCCTAAGGTCTCTAGAAGGTAACTAGAAATGGGAACCTAAGAGAGGAAATAGGTTGGAACTGAAGAATCTAGGTGTGGAGGCATGTTTGTGGAGATGGTAGGAAGTGTGGGGAGGAAGGATAACTGGAAGACTGTATTTGGGATTAGCTTTGCTACTTCTGACGTCTCTGTGCAGCAGTGGGAACTGGTGAATGCAGTGATGACTGCCACTTGGGACTAAGCTACAGCGTTTCCAAATAAAGACTTTAACAAACAGTCCTCAGAATGAATTTAAGGGGCTAAACCTTATCACTCACACACACACATAACGGGGAACTTTCCCCTGAGGCAATGCAGGAGAAAGTTTTAAACTTTTAAAAAACCCTGTCCTATTGAATTATCTTCAAAAGTGCTTTAGAGTGTGGGACCGCTGTGAGGAGGGACAGATGGGGTTAGTGATTTTGAATGCTATAGCTTTATCTTGGTGCATCATAAATATGTGATGCTATTTAATGCAGCAAGCCATCAGGTTAATAAACAAATGATTGCCAAGTTTGTAATTGGCAAGGAAGGAGGTTATAATCTATAAGGAGCTTTGTGTCCCAACCAATTTATTCTCTAACAGAACTTCATTGCTTCAGTTGCCGGAAACTCCTGAGGAGCCTTAAGAGCTAAAAAACCAGATTGGCTGAGCTTGGTTTCTCTAGCGACTTTTCCTTTTTGGCTCCATCTCCCACCCAGATAAGACACTTGGAAAACCCATTTCTTTAAAATGCAGCTGCTCACCTGGCCCAGTAATGCCTGGTTTGTTGTTTGCGGGTGACTTTATCTTGAGAATTGTAAAGAAGTGAATGGCACGGCAGAATCTGTTTTAAACCCTTGCAGACTACAGAAAATCAGGAAATAAAATGGTGTGTTTCATGAGAATGTTAACTGAAACTGTCCAGATTTCTTAGCAGAGTAGAAGGCCCTTTGGGATCCAGTTTCTGCCTATGACTGCAGTCATATGCTGCTCCTTTCTCCTTGGTTCGTTGGTTAACACAGGGCCACCCGGCACAGTTGACCAGATTTACGGGGCCCACTCCGGGAGATATCATGAACCTCACAACCTATACAATCGGGAGTCACTGCAGTTGCATGAACTCACTTTGCACAATTGTGCTCAGTGGGCCTGGTGCAGTGAAGAGATTTTGGAGTTATTTGGCAAGAGGTAAATCCCAGAGAAAAAAGAAGGACCTTACACAGATTTCTTCTTTTATAAAATGAGAATTGTAATAATACCTTCCTCATACTATTGCTGTTACAACTAAGAGATCTATTTTTTTCATTTTGTTTTGATTTTGTTTTACTACAGTTCTCATAGTATGTGGCCAACCTTATTTTCATGTGTCCGTTGCTGGAATGGGAGTCTGTCTGTATGCTTGTTGCCTGTCTGGCCAGCACTTACTCTTCCATCTTCTAGGAATGGAGCCCATCTCCGAATTGTTTGAGGAGCAGCAGCTTATAGTTCCTATTATTCAGACGGGACTGTCACCTCCCTCTAACTCTGGAAATCTGCCCATGACCCAGGCTTGTCCATTCAGCCTTTCCCATTCTTCTGGACATGGTCACTGGCTTACTAATGGACATATAACCAGGAAAGAGACTCTTTTTTCCTAGAGTTACTAAATGAATGGGATAAAAGTTTGGGATATCAGATGACCATGTTGTAGTACATGGCTGCCGTAGATTGAATATCCTCCCCTCGCCCCACCAGAAAAATTCATGTGTTGAAATCCTAACCCCCAATATGAGGGTGGGGCCACTGGGAGGCGATTTGGTCGTGAGGGTGAAGTCCTTACAAATGGGATCGGTGCCTTTATAAGAAGAAACAGGAGAGCTTGCAGTATGTGCTCTGTCTCTACTCTCCACCGTGTCAGGATACAATGAGGAGATGGCCATATGCAAACCAGGAGGTGGGCTCCTGCCTGACTTCATTTCTCTTGGTGCCTGGTCTTGAACTTCCTAGCCTTCAGAACTGTTAGAAATACATAAAGCCACCCATTCATCAGTATTTGGTGATAGCAGCCTGAACGGGCAATGAATGGGAAAATCCGGTCTGAACACAAAACAAAATGTTAAAAAATATATTCATTTCTGAAATAATTTGAATGTCAGCACTTGTATTCAAAGGAGCCTGAAGCCCTCAAGTTTTCATTTTTGTGATAAATCGCCCCCACCCCTTTTGTATATAAGGTAGTTCAAAATATAGTACCGAATTGTGCACCCTCCAATAGAGTCTGTTCTACTAGAGCATGAGAAATTCGAGAGCAGGGTGGTGTATCTGCATGACACATTTTGGCATTCATTATGTCAAGTTCAAAAATGAAAGTTCAGAGGCTGAGATTTAACAACTGAAAATTGTGCTTAGTCAACCAGGTGAATTAAGATAGCCCGTGAGTCTGAGACACCGAAGTCATTTTTTTACCTAGAAATAGAGCAATTTTTATATGTCATATCCTGGATCGACTCTCTCTGTCAGCTCAGCAAATGTCTTTGGAGCTGACGAGTGATAAACCAGTTGAGAGCCCTGCTCCTGTGGTTTGGTTATTGATGGTGCTGCTGGACCAGGGATGTGTCATCAGCTTGTGTTTGGAGGCTTTGAGTCTGTCCATGTACCCAGAGGAAAGAGAGTTCTTCAGATATTCCTTTGATTTACCCAGAGAGAGAATGGCTTCTGCCCAGAGGGATCCTAGAGCTGAAGGCATGAGGTCTTGGTCCGTTTCAAAGCCAGTCACTAATTCTCACCCAGCTGGTGGGGATATTTCTGCAGAGAACCTGAATACCGAGTTTTCTTGCCAAGAGGCCTTGGTCCTTTCCTTCAATTGTCTTCTTACTACAAAGTCACCATACAAGATTTAACGGTAGCTAATATTAATTTATTGGTCCTTTCTGTGTGTCAGGTACCCCAGTCCTATTCCAGGCTCTGGGGATGGAGTGCTGAATGGTACTGGCCTATCCTTGTTCTTGTGAAGTGCGTATTTTAGTGGAGGGGATGGATGATAAAGAAGCTGATAAATGGACAAGATAATTACGAGTTTTGGTAAATGATGTAAAGGAATCTGTAGGATGATGGGATAAACACTAATTGGTGGCGGTGATAGTTCCTGATGGTAGGAGTAGCTCATCTTGTAGGATGGATGGTTTTGAGGTGAGGCCGTGTCTGAGGAAGTCAACATTTGAATGGAGACCTACAGGGAGAGGAGGAGCTAGCCAAGGACGATTCATGAAAGGGCGTTGTTCTAGGCAGGGAGAACAGCAAGGGTGAAGTCCCTGAGGCTGGAAAGAGCTTGGCCTGGAGAAGGACCAGATGCGAAATCGATGCTGCTGGTACACGGTGGGTGAGAAGGAGAGATGTGGGATGGCGCTAGGAACAGGTAGTTGGGACATGCTGGGAACCATCCAAAGGTTCGGAAGCTTGGGTTTCACTCCTGAGTGTGCTGCCTTATTTGCTCTTCATGTGGGCTGATGACCTAGGTACTCATGAAACGATAAAGGTTGCTTTTGAAGTCCACACCAGTCATGGGTAGCAAAACCATGGTTCTCTAACTCTCTTTCCAGGGTCCGTCCACTTCCCCCTGACAGGATGCAGCCACAGCATTAGCTGGTTTCTGTACCACAGATGGATCCAATAAGGGATGGGGCAATGCCTGTTAATGCATATTTGGCAGAAGTATCACAGGGGTAATGAATGCAGATGTCTTAGCTCAGTGTCAGGCAGAGTCAGTGATGTGAGGCTTCCTCTGCGGGCTGCTCAGTCTCCCTTTCATGTTAGTTATCAATATAGATAAACTGAGGTAAAATAGACATAACATAAAATTTACCATTTTAACCATTTTAGACCGTACAGTTAAATAGTGGTAAATATATTCACGTTGTTGTATGACCAGTCTCCAGAACTTTTTCATTTTGCAAAATTGAAAATTTGTACTCATTAAAAAATAACTGTTTCCTCACCTTGGCTCCTGGCAGCCACCATTCCACCTTTCGTCTCCATGAGTGTGACTACTCTAGTTAACCTTATATAAATGGAATCAGTCTTTCAACTAGCTTATTTCGCCTGGTATAATATCCTCAAAGTTCATTCATGATGTAACATGGGTCATATTTTCATTTCTTTCTAAGGCTGAATACTACTCCGTTTTATGTATATGCCACACTTTACTAATTCATCCATCTGTGGGTGGATATTTGATTTGCTTCCACTTCTTATCAATTGTGAATAATGCTACTCTGAGCACAGGTGTACACATATCTTTTCAAGACCTTGCTTTTAATTTTTGTGGGGCCTGCTGGTGATGCTGGATCATATTCCAAGTCTTTTTTTAATTTTTTAGGGAATGGCCACATTGCTTTCCACAGGAGCTGCACCACTTACCATCCCCACCAGGAGCACATGGAGTTTCTAATTTCTCCACATCCTTGTCTGTGCTTGTTGTTTTCTGAGGCTGTTTTTGTTTGTTTGTTTTTCTTTTTATTTTTCTAAGAGCTCCGCTAGTGGGTGTGAGGCGCCCGTTTCATGTAGTCTGGGCGCTGTCTCAGGAAGTTAGTCGTTCGTACCATAGCTGGCAACACCGTTCCCATCCGCCTGCAGCTTTCGAATGAGAGGCACTTACCGGCCATTGATGGAATCTTTACCGTACAGGTAAACAAATGGCATGTTGCCCAGGAACATTGTCTCGTGTATTCAGTATGATGTTGGTCTGATGTTTATGAGAATCCACAGATTTCTTTAGAATAATCAAGAGGGCCTTGAGTTTCTGTCTTACGCACTTGAAAGTATTCAAATCAAACCCATTTAAACATGGCTAAAATGCTGTTTCTCTCTTAGTTGTGTGGCCCATAATTAAATGATTTGTAGGAGCAATCTAAATTAAGGGCCCCGTACATCAATAGTACATGAATTATGTAGGCACATCTTCATTTTTACATTATTTATCTCAGCGGCCAGATGGGTACGTTGGCTGTAATATTCATCAGTAAGAAATCCAAATGGCACACTGACATCTGTGCCTGGTCTGACCACCCGTGGGCTACAGTGCATACTTGTGGTTGGGGACTAGGGGACCTTATGGTTCTAGAAAATTCAGGAGTGTTGCAAGTTCTGGTGCCTGACACTTGATTAGTCACCCCTAAGTAGGTCCCATCGGAGTGAAGTAGAAAGGATCTGAGAGATGCCGAAGCTTTGGGGAAGGAAAGGCAGTCTCCTCTGGGTGGTGATGTTGACACCAATATTCTCACAACCCATCTGTCTTGGTTTTTAATGCTAATGTAAAACTTATAATAATAACAGTAGCTAATGTTTAGGAAGGCAGTATCATACAGGGGATGCCAAGAAACAAAATGTCTTTGTCCCCCCACAATTCATATACTGAAACCTAACCCTAAGTGAGGTGGTAATAGGAGGTGGGCCTCTGGGAGCTGGTTATGTCATGAAGGAGGTGCCCTCGTGAATAGATTAACACCCTTATTAAGAGACCCCTGAGGGTCTGACTGTAGCCATGTGAGGTACAAAGACGCTGGATCTGCTGGTGCCTTGATTTTGAACTTCCCAGTCCTTAGGACTATGATGAATAAATGTTTGTTTTTTGTAAGCTACCCAAATTATGGCTTTTTTTGGGGGGGGTACTTTTTTTTTCTCTATAACTGCCTACAAAGGCAGTAGAGGGATACAAACATGGGCCCAGGGGCTTAAATCCCAGCTCCCCCACTAAGTACTGTGTGACTTTGGGCAAACGGTTTCCTCATATCCTGAACATGGGCCATGATGTAACATAGGTGCCTGCTGTACAAAGTGTCTGTGAGAGTCATTGAAAATATACGGTCATAAAGTGGAGTACCATGCAGCTGTGGACAGGAAAAGATAAAGATCTAGAGGAACTGCTGTGGAGTGATCTCAAAGATATATTGTGAACGAAAATACAAAGGGGAAACTGTTATATACAGCAGGCTCCTATTTGAGCAGGAAAATGCAATTACAGATTGTTGTTTACAGCTACATAGCATTTCTGGAAGGTTCTGAACACAAAACTAATGGGATTCTTCTGGGGAAGTGGATGTTCAGTGCGGGATGTCTTGATTACTATTTTGTATTGTGGTCTTTATTTTTGTTTCCTTATGTGATATATTAATATTTATAAGGAGAAGTTTTCATTTTCAAAACAAAGAATGAAATATACAAATACGTTTCTGTCCCAAATGAAGCTATTCTTTTGCAGTTGAGCAGACATCCTTTTAGAGTCTCACCTTGGCCCTGATCTTTCAGACCATATCCTTAAGGTGTTAGCTTTATGGACCTGAGTGTTCTGCGCTAGGTTCTCACCCGTGTTTCCAAGCCTCACTCCCTGGCCAAGCACAGAGTTATATCACCCAGTTATAACCCAAGGAGAAAATGGGGAGCCAGAAAGATCCCACACTGGCCCTTGGCTGTGAAGGCATGCGAGATGTCCACGTAATAGTCTGGGAGAAGTAGTATTTGTTTCACACTCAACATGTAAGAGCTTAGCTTAGTCATCAGTTCTGAAACTCCACCTCCAGTGTATATTTCTCTCCGTTTCTTATGTAAACGAACCAAAAATGTTGAAAATTCTATCATTTTAAGTTATTTTATGGGGCTGTGTATTCTCTTCAAGCATTGGATTGTACACACAGTTTGTCATTTCCCAGCAGTGTTCATTTGATTTATCAGAGATGATGCTTGGTAATTCAGTTTGATATTGTTCCCTGTATCCAATGATAAACACTTGAGAGAAACCAGGAAATCTATTTTTTATATTAAATAATAACACTGGCCCTTTCATTATCCTTGCAGAATTGCAAATCAGCCTTGCTCTCTCAGCTAAGAGAGAGGAACTAAGATTTGTTCAGTGTTGACTCCTACATAATTATGTTACTCAGTGTTAAATATAATAGAACTTTGTTTTACAGAACCAGGAGGGGGCAGTAAATTTCCTTTTTTACTGTTATTAAAAATGAATCCTGTGTTTTATGTGTAGCAAGATCTCATCCAGAACAGTTCTCTAGAACTTGACCAGGTTTTTCTCACTGAGGGAAATTCTTGGGGTTTCACGATAGTCCTGGTTTCTGTAGTTTGTGTTTTCTTCCATTAGGTCTTTCTTTTCTTTTTTTTTTTTTAAGATTTTATTTATTTTTTTGACAGAGAGAGAGGGAGATCACAAGTAGGCAGAGAGGCAGGCAGAGAAAGGGGGGGAAGCAGGCTCCCCACTGAGCAGAGAATCCGATGTGGGGCTGGATCCCAGGACCCTGAGATCATGACCTGAGCTGAAGGCAAAGGCTTAACCCACTGAGACACCCAAGTGCCCCTCTTCCATTAGGTCTTAATTCATGTCCTTTCCAATTACTTCCTGTAAATGGACAAAACCAAATTTTGCACTTGCAAAAAATATCTTTTTTTTTTTTCACTTTGTAAATGAGGTGAGATCATGACTTGTCTTAGGGTCTGTCTTGCTCTTCCCATTCATAATTGTAGGTGAATGTGCACTGGCAGCAGATAAACTGAAATCAAAGTATAATGCTTTGGTATGTTCCAGTCCTTGTAAAAATGAGAGGAGAGCATGATGCCTTTAAAATAAACAGCCACTTCCCTTGTCATATCCCTTTTGCCTCCGCAAATGCTGTGATTTCAAACACCCGTGCGTGCCCGGAGACCAAGGTTAGCGATGCATGTGTGGATTGGAACCTTAAACATGCAGGCCGGCTTTCCTTTTCTTTTTCTGTGGTTGCTCTTCCTTCAACTTACACATTTGAATACCATTAACTTATGTAATTGCTATGTTCCCTACCCGGGTACCTAATATATCTGGCTAGTTTTAAGGAACACCAAGTTTTCTATGTGGGATGATTTGGGGGTGGTTTGGGAATTATTATTGGCTGTGCTATAAATGTCTGGGAAGAGAAATAGAGGATAGTCCCAGGACATAGTTAACACCTCCTAATGGCGCAGTCTGTGTGCCACCCGGGGAAATAACTGCATACAGTGAAAATTCATCATCACTTTTAAGTATTTGGATCTATGGAGATATATATATTTATTTTAATTTTATTATAAAACACATACATATATATGCACACATATATATACATGAGGACATACACACACACACACACGTGCAGATTGTTGAGGGCAAATCACAAGTCACAATTCCACAGAAGGAAGAGGTCAGACTCATTTTTTCCTCCATCTCCGACAACCCCAAAGTGCAGATTGGACATTTCTGGGCATTTCTAAAGGATATTTTCTTAAGGATCCAAGTTCTCATTAGTCTTCATTTTACAGTTGTTGCTTTTTTTCATTTTTCCCTTGCTTCCACCTACACCAGATGAAGCACAAGGCAAAAATTAGATTATACACAAATTGTACACTGATTTATTAGCCTGAGCCAGGACTTTAATGAGGGGAAAGGAAACAGTATAAATAGCTCTTGGGGGATCTATTTGAGTAGAATTCCGCAACAATGCCGAGTTTCAGTATGAATTCAGGTTGGGGTGTTCTCTCTCCTCTGGAATGGGGAGTGTGTCCAGGTAGACACGCCCTAGGCACACTTATCACATAGACTGACATGTGGGGGCACCTGCATGAAGTATCCTGTTGATTTCAGTAGCATCCATGCCATTGCGCATCAGTGTTCCATCATATTTTACTTTGTTTCTCTGTTCTTCCTCCTAGGGCACAGTAGAGGCCATTCTTGTAGTGTA
The DNA here is from genome assembly GCA_028533885.1 of Nasua narica. Taxonomy (NCBI): domain Eukaryota; kingdom Metazoa; phylum Chordata; class Mammalia; order Carnivora; family Procyonidae; genus Nasua; species Nasua narica. The sequence goes on from CM052805.1 coordinate 5,009,049, forward strand.
GTATGTACCTGATTCCATTCTGGAATCCTGCAGTCTATTTTGGAATGTGAGCTGCACCACTTAGGCACTTAGAGATGGGGGGAAAGGAAATTCTTTTAGATTCCTTAAGCTTCCTTATCTGTAAAATGGGGACATCACAATACATCTGTCTACATCAGTTTCTTTTGAGACTTATATGAGATAATGCAGTCAGGCTCTTAGCATAGGACCAGCCGTGTAGTAAACACACAACAAATGTCTAACATTGTGTTGTTTATTATTATTATTTTTTTTACTGTTCTCATTCCCTTTCATTATGTGTTCTGCAAATTTCTTCAAGCTGTAGCAATTCTTGCAGTCACTGTATCATCTGAAGGGATGCTTCTGCAAGACGGCTTTGGTGTAGTGTATATGCCTCTAAGCAATATTCAGCTTGGGGAAATACAAGGTTGCAGTTTACTCATCAAATAACTAAAAACATAACTTGAGCAAATTTCTCTCTTGTGTAAACAGTTAAAATCCAATGTCTTGTTCTTTCTCTCTCCTTACAGAGGAAGCAAGATTCCTTGAGCCCAACTGTATTTTGAATGTTTCATAACCTTGAGAATTGTTCATCTCTATGAAGTAATCCCTTTTATTACATAATATAAAGGGAAGATAAAGTTGTTAATTCTCGATGCATCTGAAGTGGTGACATGCGGCAAACAGCTCATTATCCCCCACACAAAGCACAATTACTCAATATAGGGAGATGCTGCTCTCAGACGCTGCCTTATATTTGAGCTTCTCCACGCTGGCTAATGTCGGATATTGATTCTGAATAATTCAAATAGCAATAAAATTGGGTTTTCATGACAGTCAATCAGACGCATTTTATATTTAATGCTCAATGGAAGAAACACAGTGTCTCCTTACCTTCTGAATTTCAAAGCCATTAAAGTAATTGTAGGTCATTAAGCTAAATTTCTCTGCATAATCGGGATAGTTAATCTAATTCATGTACCATTCAAAATAGAGGAGAAGGACTGACAAAATTTTAGTTAATGTGATCCATGTATGTGTATATATATGTATATACATCATATATGTGTATATATATGTACATATATATCATATTACCTACAATTTTATATATACATATATAAATTTTATATATCACACACATATATATACATATACACACACGCACGTATGTACATAAGTACACACACAAATATTCTAAGTCAAAGGACCACTTTATCAGCATTCATTGCATTTAACACAATCAAAAAATCATATGAGAGTAAGTTTAAATAATTTATTTGATCCTGTTTTTCAGATAACCCCAATGCCCTCATATATGAGTAGCTTCTGTTGAAATGGAAATACTACACTAAGGGGCTTAGTTTATATGATTATTCTGATCTTTCTGAGCAATCATTGCACAATAGAATTGCCCAAAATATTTTATCTATCTATCTATCTATCTATCTATCTATCTATCTATCTATGTATGTAATTGTTTGTTCAATATGTAATTAGGGGTCACAAGCCCCAGAGGTTCTGATTTAAGTAGTCAAGGATTGGGGTATTAGCATCAGAGTTTTTGGAAAAAAAAAATGCCCCAATGGATTGTCTTGTACAGTGTGGTATGTCACCATGGTGAATCTAATTCACTCATTTCTTCAGAAATTGTTTATCAAGCACCTGCCTTGTTCTACAGGCATCCTGATGACTAATGAAATGAGCAAAGTAGTCTCCAGGAACCTTCAAACGAATCCAACAGAAAATTTTAAAATGCAAATTTGGGCCCATGGAAACCAAGATAGTGTCTCTATATAGCTGCCTGGACAGGCTAATAATTCTACCTCCAGGAATACAATCAAAACCTAGAGTAGAAAAGGTTTCTGAAGGGTTCCTGGCTGTCTGTAGAGCTTGCTTTCTTCGGCTATAAGTTAAGATCTGTAGAACTTGGTATTTGTTTGTTGGAAGGTAATTTAGATGTGAGAACACAAGTCTACCTACTTGTAAGTTAGATTGTAAAGTCATCTTCCATGTTAACTTAGGTCAAACCAGATTTGTTTCTGGTTCTGTGAAGGATTTAATACTTCCAATGGTTAAGTGCTGAAGTACTCATAAGACAAATGAGCTTTGGGAGAAACCTGTTTAGAACAGAGAATGGCTCCTGATGGGGTCCTCCTAAAACTTGTACAGAGTGCCTCACTTTAAGAAGAGAGAATGGCTTATCAAAACTTGAGGTCTTAATGTGCTGACAGGTGCTTTGACTTCTTGAGCATTTTCCTCCAGGAAATAATTTGGAGGGTTTAGAAATAACCATGGGGATAATCTTGATGCTCTTTAGAAATGCCTGGGCTGTATGTTAAAAACACATTTCTCCACCTCTGCAATCCCTGCTTGCTTTAAGTATTTGCTTTCCTGAAAGAAGCCAAAATAATTATAACTCTTCTCTTACCTGGAGAGGAGGAGGGGGCATGGGAACAAAGCCTGAAAAAAATGTAAAGGGTTTATATGGGGAGATGGTAGAATTGTTCACTAGTGATATAACTCTTAAGGATAGGGAGATTCATCTCATCATATGGATGACAAAAATCCATTTGATTTCACATGTGTTAATTTTAGAACATGAAATATATCATACAGGAAGGAGTAAATATGTGGGATCCATATATATATATAGCTCTGAAAAGGGGGTTAGATTCAGGGGTGATAGTGATGTCATTGGTTAATAAGGAGAATGGTCATTTTGTGGCACATCTTCACTCATCGTTAAGTGAGGATGTTTGCATGAAATGCCACTCTCCACTCTCCTAGCCCCAAACCATTTTCAGGGTCGTCCTTAGAGACAGTAAGACAAAACTTACTTTTAAGTGGAGTACAGAATCATAGAGATGAAAGATACCTTAGATGCCATTTATTAGGAGTTTCTGGTACCTGGATAAAGAGCAGGACCATGAATAGACTTTACTCAGGGTGCTCAGATCCCAGCCTGTCTTCCTGAATCAGAATTCCCAGGTATGGGGTCTGGGTATTTCTGTCATTACAGGCTTCACATGAACCCCATTATGATCCAGGAACCAGTATTTAAGAACCATTGGCTTTAGTTGAAATCTTTTATTTTATAGATCAGGGGGGCTTATATCTTGCCACCCAAATCAGAAACCAGATTCTGGATTCCTATTACAGGAATATCCTTTGGCTTTCAAAAACTGATTATATCCCTCTCTTGGAGAGCCTGAATTAGAGAATGGTACGGTGAGGCTGCTGAAGATTTTAGAGTTGCTAAAGGAGGCATGTTTATAGGGAAGAAACAAATAACCAGACCCTCGAGTAAATGCCTAACTCTCATGTGAAATGATGGGATAGATGAGGAAATAGAGTCTAGTGTAACTAAGGAGATCTGGAAATATTGCCACAAGTGTGGACAGATACTGATCAGCCATCATTATGGACTGTTGATGTCTGGTGCGTGGCTGCACTTTAGGAACAGAAGATCCGTGATCCAGAATTTCATCTGTTGCAGAATGATGCCCCCTGTCTACCCGTTCCCTGGGCTTGTCATTTCTCTGAGTTTCTGCAGACTTCAGGTTGCCAGGATGAGTGTCTCTCTGACTGAGGGCTTTTATCAGAATTATGGGAAGTTGCTTGGCCTGTGAACATAGGGGACCAGAACTGTGGGGGATTTAATACCCCAGGGAACAGTCCTTAGGCCATAACTCTTGTGAGTTAGTGTATAACTACCCCTGCTCCCTTGCCTCCTGTGTGGGATGAAGTTGAGCCACGTGTTTTACTGGTTTCCTCACAGGATCAACCCGTTGTTGTTGCCGGCATCCTTGTGGACCCTTTTCCACAAGGGTGCCTTTTCTTTTGTGTACACCTTCCTTCTTCCCCTACTGGGTTCCCTGTGCTCCCAAATAAACAACTTGCTCTCAAATCCCTGGCTCGTTGTTTCTGGGGGAATCCAAATGAATCGAGTATCTTATATGTCCCTGTGTTTTCTTTCAGAATCAGTAAAAACCCGACATAAATGAGTATGAGGTTAGCTCAGCCTACTAACACTAATTTGAATCAAAAGGGACATTTTTAAAGGATCCAAGAGAATTTCAGGGAACCCAGTTGTGAGCAGTTAAGCTAGGACACTAGAAGTCTACCCCTTTGTTCTCCTTTTCTCCCTTTCTCCTTCATCTTCCCTGAGCTCCTACTTCTTCTGCATGACCTCTGCTCTCTTCCGTGTGCACATCTGAATGTTTCTTCTCTGATGACTCACTTCCCCTGCTTCCTCCTTGTTTCTGCTGCTGTACAACCCCAGCTGGTGTGTACCTGGGTAATAGTGGTACCAAATTGATCAAGAATCCACAGTGAAATGACACCTGTAGGATTCAGTGTCTCTGAGCCCTCGGCCCCAGTTCAGATTCTCAGGGGAGAGAGAAAGCCTCTGATGAAGTCAGCATGCCTGCCTAAAAATGTGCTGACCTGAGGCTGCTGACCTCCTTGGGCCGGTCACTGGCACTGTACCCGCACTGGTGTCCGCCATCAAGGAGAGTGGGGTCACCTGGCTCATTGAATAGCTCTTCCAGGGAAATGGCACGGGATGTTGAGCTAGATGAGATTTGGTGTGACAGGCAGTTGCTCTTCATCCTGAAGAGGCAAATTTCCACCATCATCTGGCAAATTATCCACATTGACTAGTGTGGTGTGCAAGGCAACGAGTCTCTGTTAACAGAAGGGCAGCAGCATTGTAGGGAAGAACAAGGTGAATGCTTAGCATTTATATGGAATGTTGACATCCTCCATTGCCTGAAGCACATAAGCCTGATTTATGCCATGGGGGAAGAAGTACATTCTAGCATAGCAGCTGTATGTGCGTGCTATATGCCTATATTTTTAAAGAGTAAGTAATTCATGATTTCTTTCTTTTTTTTACCTTGGGCAGCCATTACTTAAACTTCCCAAAACAAGTTCATATCTTCAGGTCTGTTGATCTGTGTGATGTTCTATTTTATGATCAATGATGAAGATACTAATTTATGTATAAAGTCAAGGCAATTTCACATGTTTTAAAAGGGATCACAAATTATTGGCATTTTTAAAATTTAAAAAAATGGTTAATCTTCTTTTAAAAAAAGTTAACTTACTAAGAGATGTCAACATTTAGGTCTCCTTTTGACATACAAGACTCCAAAAAAAGAAATTCATAAATATCCACAACACTGAAATACCTGCAAATATAAAAATGGGAATAATGAACAAAACCAACACATTACCTCTTATATGTTATTAGAAAGTGGTCTTTTAACTGTGCGTTTGTTTGCAGGTGCCAGAACCCAGGCAAACTTTGTTTTTGAAATTTAACATTCAGTGTAATAGGAAAAGACCTATGCCTTAAGCATGTGCAGAGTCCTCCCACATGAGGGATGTACTTCCCTGCTTCATACAGCCCATGTATCAGAGCAGAGAGTGCATCTGTCAGTGGCAGCCACTGAGTGTTATGCCCTCCTGAAAATTAAATAAAGAAGGTTTCATTGTGGGCTTTCTTAGGGCAACAGAAGAATTTGCTAAGTCAAGCTAGTCAAATATTTTTGTAATGAACCATTTAATAATTAATATGTAGCACATACAAATGATGGTTATAGCCTGCAGCAGTTAAAATCCCGAGTTCATTTAGGAAGAGAATGTATGATACTGTGCTGAGGGACACGTGTCATTGTACATTTGTCTGCACCCATAGGATATGCCACCCTAGGATTAAACCCTAGTGAAAGCTGTGGACTTTGGGTGATGATGCGCCAGTGTAGGCCCACAGGCTGTAGCAAATGTACCAGTCTGGTGTGGGGTGTCCTTAGTGGGGGAGGCGGTGCGTATGTGGGGGCAGGGGATAAATGGGAAATCTCTATACTTTCTTCTTAATTTTGCTGTGAACCTAAAACTGCTAAAAAAAAAATAAGTCTTCAAAAAAACCAATCCTCCAATAAACAATCAGTCAATCAAACAAACAAAAACAAACTAACCCAAGTTCTGGAATCTGACAGAGCTGGGTTCTAACCCCATTTCTGAGACTTGCTGGTAGACAGAAGGGTAGTGCCTCACTCCAGAACTGATATCCAGCCAGGATATAGGACCCTTGTCAGTTCTGACTGGTGTGGGGCCATGCTATGTGGGTAACGGTTGTCACATAGTCTGGATAGCATCTTTGCCCAAAGGCTTGCTATAAAGCTCAGGTCTGTCTGAGAGTTCGTGGGGTCCAACGCTCAGTCTTGGGCATCTTACATTTCATCTTCTAGTACATGCTTATATTTATTCTTGCCATCGTTAGTTTAGAGGACTTCCACACAGTCTGCCTGAATGTGAGGTCCCGGTTTTATTACCAGATTGCAAAGACTTCTCTCAGAATTCCACAGAGTTCAACAGCCTTATTTCAGCTCTTTCTGTGCTTTGGATCCTGGCCCACATCCATGCAGGGTGACCATCGTGTGAGGTCTGACCCCTCCATTCAACTCTCATTGAAAGTCTATAAATGCCCTTTGTTGAGCCCTGAGCACGGAAGGGTTTGTATAGATGTATTTGCTTTGTTCAAGAGGATGAAAAGAATATCCTCTGGGCTGAGTTTTGAATTCACAAGATTGCTAATCATTGATCATAACAGCTTGAATTTACTGAACATTTGGATTATGTAGCCATTTTCATTATGTGGATTATCTCATTTCATTGTCATGGTAAACCTGGAGGTGAAGGCATTAATAGCCAAACATTACAGGTGAGGACTTGGGTGTGGGAAGTTAAGTAATTTATTCAAATTGCCCTCAAAGAGTAAATGGACTAACTGGGAGTTTAATCCAAGTCAGTCAGGTGATTGTGTCCTTATCTGCTGTCCTAACTCTCCTACGTAATGGTGTCTCCATTACTCAGATGTTTTTTCGGTGATGGCTCCTCTTCTCTCTGTTACAGATACGTTCCTTGCAAGGAAGAGTCTACTTGTGGCCCTAGACCTCAATCCTCTTTTTCGTCTTTCTCTTCCTTTTCTTCCTCCCACTTTCTTCCCTTGCTCCTCTCTAACAGGCACAACCTCAGTTCCACTTAAAAACATGGAAAATATTTCTTACAAAATCTAGACACATAAAATGGAAGAAAAGAGTAATTTTTCAGTAGTTTTGATGGCTTATGAGTTCTTAGGAAGTGTTTTAAGAATAAAATTGGTGATTTATTGCTAGATGCTATTAATGAACATGTTCTCTAATGGGGCAGGAGATATATGGTTCATACTGGAAAGAATATGGGTTTGGGAGTTAAATAAACCTGAGCTCCACAATGAACTCAGCCATGCCCTAACCAGGTAGACTTGGGGAGTTGCTTAAGCTCTTGCACCTACTGTTCAAGGTTTTTTTTTTTCATATTAGAAAGTCATGGATAGGTAACCCTTAATGCCGTACCTGTCAGAAAGTAAGTCTTCAGAAATAGTCATTATTCAACAGCTATTTATTCAGAGCCCTCTTTGTGGCAGCTGCTGTTCACTGTTTAACTATTTCTTACCCCTCTGGGGTTGCATTTGTCCCAGAAGCTCAAGCCTGGGTATGAGAATGCCATAAAGGAATCCACTATAATAGGCCCTGAGTGGGATGAGAGGGAGCGGAATGAGCCAACGGTGGTGGTCCTCTCCCATTGTGGAAAACAGAAATATGAGGAAGTGAATTCTGGGAGTGGACCATTAGTTAAACAATTCAGAGGCCCTCCCCCTGTGACCACTTGGAATAAGCAGATGGTTGAAGAATAAGGGGGTAGGGGGTTTGGCTTCAGTTGTTGGAATAATTAAGTTTATTTCCCTGGTTGGGCTGTTCAGGTGGATTAATTTATTCATTGAAAGGGATTGGGAGAAGCATCAGCATGAGTATCTAAATATTTTCCAACCTATATAAGGTTTTCTTTTGCTGCTTCAAATTATTTTAGCCATGAAATGGGGGCATAAGCAAATACAACTCACTCCCACTTGTCAACATAGAAAATCAGTATAGAGGTAGAGGTTGTTATTTATATCATGTCTCTGTTATATTCTCCCCTCCTCAGACCATGTATGAAATCATTTAATCATGTGCTATGAATTCCAGGTGTGGATACATCACAAAGAAGAAAAGGGCTGGACTAGTGGCTTACTTGGAGTCTGAAGCCTTGGATTCTAAGCCTGGGTATAGATTTAGCAGGGAGCACTATGATATGCTAGAGATTTTTGCCATGGTTGGGGCATTGACTTGTTAACAGCCCACATACCCCGTATCTGCCATGTATCCCTGACCTGGAGACTATCTGAAAAAGGAGAGCTTTATTTAGCAGTGTTCAGTGAGTGTCTATATGTGTCAGACATTATGGTAGGCACTGAAGGACCAGTAGTATTTAAAACAGACATGATCTTCCCTTCATGGGACTTACAATAGAGGAATTGAGAAGCAAAGCTATATACAGTATTGGCAAGAAATAGGGAAATCTGGCTAGGCAAACAAAGAATAAGGTGATATAATTTGAATGGACAAGGAATTATAATATCTCCCGCATTTTTCTTACCAAAGTCTAATTACTATTTCCCCTGCCCTTATTCATTATTGTTTTTTTTTTGGAGGTCTAAAGGCTAATGAGAGTTAACTGTTGCTTTAAACTACCAGGCAAAGGCTAGAAGAAATCTTGGGTATTCAGGTAAGCGTGCATTACAGTATTGAAATAGAAAGCAAATATTGAAAGTTGGAAGAACTGCCCTGTTGTTTCTTGTCCTGCTCAGCAGACTAGAGAAACTCCTGCCTGGTGCGTCTCGGCTTTCTTGTATTCATTCCCCCCGAACGTCTGTGTCCAAAGTGTAGGATTTAAACAACAATTAATTTATTAATAAGAGGGAAATGTTTTATATCAGGACTATTTATATTTTAGTTAGTAACCCCTTCTATTTAGAATACCATAGACTTTTCTTAAACAAAATGCATTATATTTCCTAGAGATGGGAGAAGCTATGCAGACTTGTAATTAAAAGTATTTAATAGATAAGCTGGTGAGTGAGCATCCCTTAGCAGAGTGCCTGGCCCCGAGCATAGTGTTAAATAAATGCTAACTATTGCCTGTATATATAGTCATGTGTCTCCACAATGGAAAATAAGCAACACGAAGGGCATTAATTCTTTCCTTCAATAATTCTAAAGAGAGATTGAACTTGTAGTTCTGGCTAAGATGGAATTACAGGGACCAGATTTAATGTCTCAACTTAAATGACTATATAATGAGCAAAATGCATTTAACAATAGTTTGCATAACATCGTATGTCTTAGTCTATTTGGACTGCATATATATATATGTATAATATTTCTCACAGACTAGATAGCTTATAAATAAAATGACACTGATTTCTCACAGTTCTGGAGGCTGAGAAGTCAGAGATCAGAGTGCCAGCAGATTCACTGTCTGACAGTCCACTTCCTTGTTCATAGATGGCCATCTTTTCACATGGCAGAGGGGCAGGGGTCTCTGTAGGGTCTCTTTATAAGGGCATTAATCTCATTCACAAGGGATCTACCTTCATGACCTAATGATCTCCCAAGACCCCATTTCCTAATACCTTTACACTGGAAGTTAGGTTTTAACATATGAAATTTGGGGGAGCACAAACATTTAGTCTATGGCTGTACATTAGGCAATGACAGAGAGTGACCCTTGAGAGAGAGGGAATAAAAGTGAGGGGAGCCCCATAATTTCCCTAGCTTATTGTTTTAAGAAAGTCTCCATGCAGGGTGGCTGAGTGGCTCAGTCAGTCAAGCATCCAACTCTTGATTTCAGCTCAGGTCTTGATCTCAGGGTCACAAGTTCAAGCCCCCAGAGCCTACTTAAAAAAAAAAAAATCCATGCAGAGAGAAGAGCTGCCCAGGTGAAACTCGGTGGTCTCCCTGCCCTGAGAGATCAGAACTGGTTGTCCAGGGACCACAGTATCCATTGAACTTAGGACAGAGTACTAGAGAGGAGAGTCAAAACCCAGGAGATAATTATGGGACTCCTAAATGTGTATCACCAAATAAGAGAGCTGTAAAATATGAAGCAAAAACCGATAGAACTAAAATAAATACAATTGCATAATTTTAATCAGAAGTGTAAACATCCCTTTCTCAAGAAATGATAGAACAACTAGATAAGATAGCAGCAAGGATAAAGAAGAACTCAACACCAACCAAGTAACAGGAACTAGCCAACCTTTATAGAAAACACTTCAAGATAACACAATATACATTATTTTCAGGAGCCCATGGACCTTATACTAGATAGACCATGTCCTGAACATAAGATCACAAGAAGATCTTCCTAAACACTTGGAGAAACTAAGTAACAAATTAGGTAATCCATATGTCAAATAAGTCTCAAGATAAATTTAAAAAAAACATTAACTTACTGAAAATAAATATACAAACCTTTAAAAACTTGTGAGATAAGCTAAAGCAGTGCCAAGGGGAAAATGTAGAGCATCGAATGCTTTCAATAAAAAAGAGAGAAGTCTAAAATTAGTAATATACACTTCCACTTCAAGAAAATAGAGAAAGAAAAACTAAATAAATCCAAAGCAAGCAGAAGGCAGGAAATAATATTGAAGCAAAAAGCAAACCTCTAACAAGAGTGACAGAAAAAAAAAAAAAAGGAAATAATGACCAATATCAGAAATGAAAGAAGCTATCACTATAGACACTGCAAATGTTAAAAAAGATAATAAAGGAATATTATGAATAGCTCTACACACATAAATTTGACAGCTTAGATGAAATAGATCAATTTCTTGAAAAATGCAGACTACCACAATTCACCCCATATAAAAGAGATGTAACTGTTAAGGAAATTTAATTCATAATTTTAAAACTCTCCCAGAAGGAAATTGCAGGTCCAGATGGCTCCACTGGAGAATTCTACCAGTGTTTAAAGAACAATTAATACCAATTCTACACAGCATCTTCCAGAAATAGAAAAGGATGGAATATAACCCAATTTATGTTATGAAGCCATTATACTCTGACCTCAAAACCAGACAAAGACAGTACAGAGAAAAAAAAAAAAAAACTACAGACTAAAATCCGTCATGAATATAGATGTAACATACTTAACAAAATATTTGCAAATAGAATTCAGCAATATATAAGACAATTATAAACCGGAACCTATTCCATGGATGCAATAGTGTTTCAGTATTCAAAAATCAATCAGTTTAATCCACTATATTTATAGGTTAAAGAAAAAAAAGTGTGATTATATTAGTGCAGAAAAACCATTTGACAAAATTGAATACCCACCCAGGACTTCAGAAAACTAAGAATAGAGGGCATTTCCTTAAGTGGATAACATGTGCAAAAAACCTTCAACTAATATTGTGCTTAAGGATGAAAGACTAATTTCCCCCTGAGATCAGGAACAAAACACCTTTTGCTATTCAACATATTATGGAAGTTCTAGCTAGCTCAAAAGAACAAGAAATGGAAATAAAAGACATACATATTATGAATGAAGAAATAAGGCTGTTCCTATTTATGAATGACATGATGGTTTATGTAGAAAATCCCAAGGAATCTACCAAGAGAAAGCATTTTGTGGACTATAAGTTCAGCAAAATCATAGGATACAAGATCATACGCAAAAAATCTGTATTTTTATATTCTAGCAATAAGCACATTGAAACTAAGCTTTAAAATGCAATACCACTTATAATCACTCAGAATAGTAAAATACTTAAGTGTACACCTAACAAAACACATGCAGGACTTGCATGTTGAAAATGTCCAAATGCTAATGAAAGAAAAAGATCTAAATAAATGGAGAAACATACTGTGTTCATGGATTGAAAGACTCAACATAGTAAAGATGCAAATTTCCCCCCAATTGATATACAGACTTAATGCAATTCCTATCAAAATCCCAGCAAGACTTTTTTGTGAATATAGATAAGATTATTCTAAAATTTACATGAAAAGGCAAAGAGACTAGAATAGCTAAAACAATTTTAAAAAAGGAGAAGGTGGGAAAAATCAGTTCATCTAGTCAAGACTTGTTGTGTAGCTCAGGTAATTGTTACTGTATGGTATTTACTGGGAGAGAGACATTCAGATCAGTGAAATAGCATAGAGAGCACAGAAATAATTCCACACCAGTGTGGCCCACTGATTCTTGGCAACGGTGCAAAAGCAATGCAATGGAGGAAAGATAGGTTTTTCTTCCAACACATGGTACTGGAACAATTCAATATCCAAATAAACATAGGCAGAAACCAAAGAAACAAAAAACAAAGAACAAAACAAAAAAGAACCCCTACCTAAATTTCACATTTCTTAAAAAAATTCATTCAAAATGGATCATAGACTAAGTGTGAAATATAAAGCCATAAAGCTTATAGGCAATAACAGAGGAGAAAAATTTGAGGACCTCAGACTTGGTGACATGGCAGCAAAAAGGAGTATCCATAAAAGAAAAGAAAATGATAAATTGGAATTCATCAAAATTACAAATCTTTACTCTGTGAACAGCCTGTTGAGATACCAGGAAGATATGCAACCAACTGGGAGGAAATATTTGCAAATTTGATGTCTGATAAAGAACTAATATCTAAAATATATTTTTGAAAGTTCAAAAGTCAGCAGTTAAAATAAAATCAATTAGAAAATGGACCAAAGACTTGAAGAGATATTTTATCAAAGAGGGATATATGGATGCAAACAAGTATGGGAAAAGATGTTTAGCATCATTAGCCATTAAGAAAATGCAAATTAAGAATGTAATGTAATGAGGTATCATACACATAGAACAGAGAAAATAAACAGAGAAAATAAAAAATAGAGACGTTACCAAATGCAGATAAGGATACAGAAGAACTGTCATATATTGCTGGTGGGAATATGAAGTGTGACAACTCTTCTAGAGTTTGGCAATTTCCTAAAAAATACTGTACAGGTGCCACATGACCCAACAATCACACTTCTGAGTATTTATCCAAGAGAAATGAAAACTTTTGCCCCCCTCCCCTGGCCAAAATAATTGCACACAGTTGTTTGTTGCAATTTTATAGACGAATAACAAATTAATGGTTGTCAGGAGTTAAGGATGAAGAGAAAAAGAGGTGGGTGTGATTATAAAGGAGTAACATGAGGGAGATCCCTATTGTGATGAAATTAGCTCTGATCTTGACTGTGGTAGTAGTTACACAAATCTACACATGTGATAACATGGCATAAAACTATATAGACACATTATATTGATATTAGTACCCAGTAATGATATTATGCTACAGTGTACTAAAAGGTATAACTAATTGAATTATCAATATCACTAGCTGGGTAAAGGAGGTACACGACCTCTCTGTAAAATCTTTGCAACTGTCCGAATCTCTAATTATTTTGAAATAAAAACATTATAAAGATAATTTTTTAACTTAAAAAGTGTGTATTATAAATCCTAAATCATCCACTAAAATGGCAAAACACAGTAATTGCTAATAAGCCAACAAAGGGGATAAAATGGAATCACACAAATATTCAACTAATCCAAAAGTAGATGGAAAAGGAAGAAAATGGAATGAGGAATAAATAGAACTAATAAAAAGATTATAGATTTAAGCCTAATCATATCAATAATCACATTAAATGTGAACGACCCAAATATGCTCAGTTAAAAGACAGAGATTGTTAGAATGAGTAAACCACAAGACCCAATTATAGGCTGTCTACAAGAAACACACTTTAAATATAAACACAAATAAGTTAGCAATAAAAAATGGAAAAAGAATGGTATTTCATGCTAACACTAAAGAATATTGGAGTAGCTATATTAATCCCAAATAGATGCTAAGAAAATAAAATACTGCCAGGGAAAGAGAAAGTTATTTCATAATGTAAAAGGGCCACTTAATCAGTGGGACAAGGTAATCTTAAATGTTTATGCACCTCATAATACAACTTTGAAATAAATGATACTGGAACAGATTGCAAGGAGAAATAGCCAGGGATTTCAGGTTCTAGATTCTTTATAACTGATAGAATAAATAGTCAAAAAATCACTAAGTATATAGAAAATATATAGAATATATAGAACATATAAAGAATATATAGAACAACAAGAGCATATAGAACAGCACTATTAATCAACTTGTCCTAATTAGCAATTATAAAACTCTTTACCCATAAATAGCAGAATGCAGATTATTTTGATGCAAGGAAAAGTTACAAAGAGGCCCTATTCTAGATTGGACTGTTAAGAAAACAAACAAACAACCCCAAAAAACAACAAAAATTTCAACAACTTTAGAAGAATTAAAGTCACAGAGGATTTTTTTTGATTAGAGTGGAATTGAATTAGAAATAAATGACAGAAAGATAACAGGGAAATCTCTAAACACTTGGTTACTAAGCAACGTACTTATAAGTAATTCAAGAGTCAAAGAGGAAATCTAAAGAGAAGTCAAAATGAAAAAGCACATACAGTGCATCAAATTTTGTGTGGTGTTACTAACAGCACTTGGGAGAAATTTATAGCATTAAACTTAAAAATAATAATAATGGTCTCAAATCACTTATTTCATTTTCCACCTGAAGAGAGTAGAAAAAGAGGAAATAAACACAGGGTACGTGGGGAAGAAAGGAAATAAAATATATCAGAATATAAATCAACAAGAGAGAAAACAGGCCCAAAATAGAGAAAACTCAATAAAATTGAAAGCTGGTTCTTTGAGAAGATCAATAAAATCAATAAACTTTTGGCCAGACTTAGGAAATAGAGAAGATGCAAATTAGAATATCAGGAATGAAAGATCTGACATTACTACAGATATTAAAAGGATGATAAGGGACTGTTTTGAACAACTTTATGCCATGCCATTCAAACTTTTGGATGAAATGGGCAATTACTAGAAAGGCAAGAGAGAGTTCACTCAAGAAGAAAGAGATAATCTGAATTATCTGATATCTAGTAAATAAATTGGATTTGTAATTTAAAATCTTCCTCAAAGAAAATTCTAGGCCCCAATGACTCTACTGATAAATTTGACAAAAACAGACAAAAACACTTTTATAGAAAATAGAAGAAGAGCTGCTTCCAAACTCATTCTAAGAGGCTAGCATTACTCTGCTACCAAAACCAAAAACAACAACAATAAAAAACTTTCCACAAAAAGAATACTACAGACTAGTATCCCTCATGGACATCCATGTGAAAATTCCAAGCAACATGTAGCAAATCTGATTTTAAGATAAGGGTATATATATATATATGTGTGTGTGTGTGTGTGTATAACACCACAAAATAATATGTTTTATTCCAGGATTGCAAACATACTTTAACATTTGGAAATCAAATTGTGATTCATTATATTAACAAGTTAAATAATGTGAAATCATGTGATTACCTAAAAAGGAATTTGATAAAATCCAATATTCATTCCCGATAAAAATTCTCAGCAAAGTTAAGAATAGAAGAGAAATCCCTCCTCTCTTAAAGAGCATCTTATGAAAAATGTAAAGCAACATGCTTATTCTTTGCTTCTTATTAAAGAAATACTGAATGTTGTACACCTAAGATTAGGAATGTGACAAGGGGGTCAACTCTTAACATTTTCTTCCACATTGTACTCATTGTACTCATGACTGTAAAATCAAGAGTCATATACTCTACTGAGTGAGCCAGCCAGGCGTCCCTATACTAATATTTAAATAGTATATGATTGAACTATATTCTGATACTAATGCTATGTGATTTTTAGGCTTAATATCAAGCCCCAGTAATCATACAGTGATGCTATTGTTGTCTTATGAAACTGTAGTCATTATCAAGTTAATTGAGCTCCTATTTTGGACTCATCATTGTGCAAAGTGTATGTAGTGTAGAAAATAGAAATATTGTTGTGTAAGTATATTTCAAATGTCACGAGTGCTCAGTATTCTATAAATGCAGGTGAGGGAGGGTTTAGTAAGCTTAGTAATTCAAATGTTGATGTCTAGCTCATGGGAATTGCATCTCCTACATATCTTGTCCAAGTATTTGGGAGACTGGCATCATGAAATCTGAAATCACTTGTGTGCAAACTCAAATCTGATCTCTTCATGGGGAGTTCTACTACTCTGCAGGCATCCCCTCTGCGTGAGGTCTCTGAGACATTAGTCATTTTGCCTGTTTCTGTTGGACCTCTCCTCTGTATGCTTCATGTTATCAGAGAAAGCCTGTGTAATGTGCCAGATGGGGATACTGTTAAATGACCTCGCTGGGCTGTCCTGTGTCACCTGGAATATAAGTAGCATAACTGATAGAGTCTATCCTAAAAGTGGTACTTCCAGCATCTTTCTGTGGGTACTCCTCTTAAAATCTCAGACACTGTCTTTCATATATATATATATAAATTGTTATGCCATGCTGCCCTCAATTCTCTCCCTCTGATCACTACCTCTTTTGCACAAGTGAAAACACATCTTCTAGGCACTGTCCACCTCATGGATATCAATTTCTGCAAATAGATTTCCCAGTCTTGTCAACCTACATGCCCAGATATGTCTGAATCACAATTTATTCTCAGCCCTGACCCACCATCCAAAGTCATTTTCTTCACATAAAACTTTCATAGGCAATCCATACCTTATAGCTTCACAATTGTAAAACCGGTAGAAAACATAATACTCTGTCAATCTCCACATCATGAGGTTTAGGCTGTGTTTGCTAACTCTGTCCCCTTTTAAAAGACATACTGTACAAGACTTAGAAAGTGTGATGTAATGGATCTTCACTGGTTTTTACTGTGTCATTTTACTGATATATTTCATAGTAACTGAACTTGTTTATCTGGTGAAGTATTTTTTCTAATGTTATTTATGGTGTTATTTACTAGTATATCAATTAGGCAATAAATAGGCATATTTAAATACCATTATGGGTTCAATAGTATGCTGTGTGAAATTATCAGACCCAGCCTTCCTCCTTCCCCTCTGCTTCCCTCCTTCTCCTCTCTCTTTCACTGTCTCTCTCTCTCTCTCTCTATGTGTATATATCATATATTTACACAGTCATATATATGTCATATATACACATATATGATTATACACATAAATATGTGTGTATTTATACACATATACACATACATACCTACTTTATTTGGAAGTAGTTATATAGTTTGAACTTTTTTTTTTTAATAAGCTCTACACCCAACATGGGGCTTGAACTTATGACCCCCAAGATCAAGAGTCACAAGCTCTACTGACTGAGCCCTCCAGGTGCCCCAAGAGATTGGTTTTGAATGTATCAAGAATTCTCAGAGATTATGATCATTTATCTTAGTTTTTATCCTTCCCTGAATAAGATTTTGTTGAGTACCTACAGAATGGTCGGGATTCAGTAGTGAATAAGACTGATAAGGTCCCTGACTGCTTAAGGAAGAACCTACACCTCAGAAAATAGTTGAGTAAGATAAGTGGTTTTAAAAGGGAAGAATAAGGGATCATGGGAGCATATGGCAGGAGGAGCTAATCTGGGTATTTCGGGAAAGTCTGACAAATTGTCTACAGTTGGTATGGGAAGCCAACATTCACTGAGCAACTACTGGGGAGGCCATATGGTGTTCCAGAAAACAGGCTGTAGCCTCAGACACACCTGGATTTCAGTCTTGGGTCTGCTTTGCATTAGATGTGAGATATTGTTTGGGCCAATTGCCCATCTCCTCTGAGTCTGAGTTCCTCGTTAATAGAGTAAATCAGTAATAGCATCAACTTGATTAGATGAGAGAACGGAGGCACGCATAAAGCTTATACAGTGCCTCGTTCAAAGTGAGCTCTTAACACATCAGAGTTATCATTTCCTCCAAGAAGCCCTCAGTGGATGTAGGCTTCTGCTGCTGTTGCTTTTACTTAGGTGTTTTATACTTGTAATCATGAGATAGGACTTATATTTTCCCCAGTTTATAGATGAGGACCCTGAAGTTCTAGAGACTTTATATAACCTGACCATGAGCACCTAGCAAGGAGGCAGCCAAGATGATTTCAAAGCTTCTTCTCTTTCCTTTCATTGCATAGTTTATTGACTTCCTATATATTCATCTTCTGGGGGTGTCCTAGTCACTATATTGGAGGCAACAAATCTAAGTGACCTCATTGAATAAGGAGCCCACAGAGTTGGCAGTGCACAAATTCTTGCCCGAGAATAACAGTGATTTGGAAAGTTTTTCTGTGTCAACAGAACAACCTTATGATTAAAATCACTGAAGAGTGCAGTGTAAAATGTTTTCATTTCCTCTTGCTTTCTGTCTCTCTTGGAATAATAGTCAGCAGGAAACACATTTCTGAAAGACTTCTTTTTCTCTACATCCTCAGAATATAATAAGGACCCAGCTAACTGTCTCTGGCTGTTGGGAGTTAGTAGACACAGAAATGAAAAAAAGGTGTTCTCAGAGTTTTAGGAATTTTTCTAACAGTCTCGGGTTGGAAGGACATCTTTGAAACTGATGTAGCTATCGCCCAGAGGCTAACCTGAAGATTTCAGTAGAGGTGTGTAGGGTTATGATCTTTCTGTCAGAACTGCAGCTGTTGTATTTGCAGTGAGCAGTGTGCTGGGATAAAGCCAAATGGGATCCAGGAGGAGGAAAAAAAAAAAATAACAAAACCTATTGAATCGTGGGCTCTACCGGAGGGCATTTGTTAAAGGTAAATTTATCAATAGCTGTTAAGTCATTTGTATTGAATAATTCTCATAGCCTCACAGCACTTCTTGGTTTTAATAATGGGTCAGAGAGAGGAGCTGGTGATAGATGTGATACGATGGCATTTTGGCACTTAATTGCAGCTGAGCTTAAAATAGCAGGAGCTAAAACTGGGCTGGCTCAAGCATAATTTATGTTTGCAGACTACTGAAACACTCCGTTTTTTAATTCAAATGGAATATTTCTTGACATATGTTTCTTGCTATGGTGTTACCAGCAGTTTGTCAGAGATGGGAGAACGTTGAAATTATCTGGTCACCAGAGTATAATCTAAAGGTTTGCCTTGTCCATCACAGTAATTGAGATAAATATAATAATAGATTTAAAAAGTCACATCTGTAATGATGCTGGGGCATAAACATTCATTCATTCAGACTTCATTTCTTTATGCATTGGGCACGGGGTGGTGTGTGAGAGCTAGGCCTTTGCCTTCCTGGACTAATTATTACAGCAGCGTGATTTCTAAGTGAAATGATTTTGGAGCCACTAGCTGGATAAGGTACTCCAAAGGTAGGACATGTACTACTTCCTCTGTCACCTGAATTGGGAATTTATTTGTCTTGGACTGCTGGAAATGTTGAAGAAAGCCACTAATAGTACTTTATTTCTTTAGTCCATTGGCTATCACTGGCTTGCTCCTTATAATGTGTGAGCCGATAAAGCCGAGAGCAGCAAATCCTGGGTGTTGAAACTGCACCCTTTACTACCCCATGATCTTCTGAAGAACAGGTGATTATCGTAACCCACTTGTTATTATCCTCATAACAAAGCTGTCTCCGACCAGGTATAATCTTAGGCTTACATAATTGAATTTTAGACGCTGCTGGTTTATATGAAATTTCCACGGGTGCCAGCATGAGTCCAGGATTTAGCAAACAATATTTTTAATTGAGATTTTATGTCCTTGCCCTCAAATCAAGCACTTTAATAGGATCCCAGTTGGAATAGGTGACTCAGTAACAAGTTACCACTGCTTTCAACCTCAGAAAGGTGTTAATTTCTCTAGCTCCTGCTGAGCGTCCATCTACTACAGTGACCCACTGCCTGCATGTACCATAAAACCAGTGTTTTGCATTCCATTATGTTCAAAGTATAGCCTTAGTAATCTGCATATTTCTTGCAGGATGTGCTGGCTCTATTCCACCAGAAAACATTAAGATGGAAAAGTATTAAAAATATTGATTTCTCATCTATAACATCGAAGTGATAGATTGAAATGAAATTTGGATGCACTCCAAACCTCTAATAACTTTGACATTATTGGATGAAATGGGATGATCTCAGTCTAATTAATATGCTGCATCCACGTGACAGAAGTCAGGAGAGGGGAGCAAGAAATTGGCCACAATTTTTCACAGAATTTTACACTTTTCAAAAAATGTGTAGGATTTTGAAATCCAAGATGACATTCTCCATAGCTGAGCCTTGCTGGTAGCTGGAAACTGTTCTTTTCCATGTTGGCTCGTCTTTGAAAATGAGTTAGTAGCTTCTTCAAGAGGAGGGCGCTATACTCAACTGAACTGTGTACACTTCCTTAGACTTTTCAGGTGATGTTGCCATAATGTTCTCCATTCCACCGCCCTGGATGATAAGTAATGACAATAACGTGCACGCGCGCGCACACACACACACTCACACACACACACACACACACACACTCTCTCTCTACCCCCCATACACCCCCTCTGCAGGATCTGTTTCATCCAAAGCAAGCATCTATCTGGATTTGATACCTTTCTCCCTTTCCTCACTGTATTGCTTCCTGACTTCTGCTTTTTCATGTTGTTAAAAAAAAATCATTACACTTTATTTTGATTCTAATTCTTTCCCTCATTTTTGGAGTAGGGGTCTACCTTTTCTTCCAGCCACTCTGCTCACTATTTCATTGAATCAGATAGTTGAGTTTTTTTTGTTCTCCCGGAGAGAGAATCTTTGTCTCCCTGTTGGCAATGTGTTCATAAGCAGTGGATTCATAACAATTTAATTGTTTGCTTTAGGGAAGGAAAAATGCACACTCTGTTTAAGCAGATTTGGGGGGGGGGAGTTGTGCAAATTTCAAAATTTATGAACTATTTCACAGTATCAGGAAAGTAGTGCCATAAAAATATAAATATTAAACTTAGGTTAATGTCATGTAGGCTAAAGTATGTAGGGGA
Organism: Nasua narica; assembly: GCA_028533885.1. Classification (NCBI taxonomy): domain Eukaryota; kingdom Metazoa; phylum Chordata; class Mammalia; order Carnivora; family Procyonidae; genus Nasua; species Nasua narica. The sequence continues at coordinate 5,029,899 of CM052805.1, forward strand.
CTGGTGATGACATCTGAAATTTACTAGGAAATGCACCAAAACCCAGAGTTGATGGATGAATGGAGCGATGGGCAGATGGACAGACCTGGGATAAAGCAAGCAGACTAAAATACTAATAGTAGAATACAGGGGCAGGTATATGTGTGTTCGCTATAAGATAAGTTCAACTTTGCTGTAGGTTTGAAAATTCTCCTAACAGAATATTGGGAAAATATCATCCAAAAGTTAACAACCCCACTGATGGCTCACAGACTGAGTTAAAAAACATGTGCTTGCACTGAGCATCCATTCTTCCACCCCACTGGTGAGGTGTCAGGAACCTTAACTGGAGCAGGATCATCCCGCCTTCACCCCGTATCTCCCCTTCTGTCTCTTGCCCCACATCTCCTGGGCGTATGCTTCTGCACTTTGGATTTTGTTGTATCTGCCTCGATAGACACAGTGCAGTTTGGGCCTCTTCATGGACTCCTGGAGGTAGGAGCAGCAGCAGACCAAAAGGGAGAAAGAGCAGTGCATTTCTTCTCTTCCTTTTACTCCCTTTGTCCCCCCCCGAGCCTGCCTCCTCGTCCTCCTCCTCACTCTTTTCTGGAGTCAGAGTTAGTGGAGCAGTTCTGGCCTCCTTGGATTTATGCGGCTCGGGGTGAGAGAGCGCTGCCACTGTGGAGGCTGCTGTCTGCTCTACATTGATTGAGCTTCCTGGGCTTGAGGGATTTTTGCCGAGCTGAGTTTTACGGTTGATACGCTCTCGGTCATTTGTCATAAAATCATTCCAACCAAGCTGTTTACTGGTTTGCATGCTTAATTACTGAAGGAGAAGAGAATAGCTTCTTTTGGAGCTGGGTGCTCATTTGGATGCCTTCTACGAGCTCACTTATCATCTGGTGCCCAGTGATCGTTGGTTAGTTTATACAATATACATACCACCCTTCAGAATAAAAAATAAAGACACCCACGATTTTACCTAAATATTCTGAGATGTGCATACATAGATCATTTCCCCTCTTACCAGGATAGTATATTCTTTGGAATATAAATTGATCGCAAAACTCAGCACTCAAGCAGTTACAGCGATGCAAGGTCTCTGCTCTGGGTTTCTGATCAGAGCCTTCACCTGTTTTATTTACATTAATTTCCAGAAATGTTTTGCTGACTCCCCCCAACTTAATATACTCAATCTGAATTGGATACAAGGTGGTGGATATAATTATCTCCCTGAAAAGAAGTTCATCTAAATTGAAGTCAAATTTATTTGTGAATGCAAAGCCATTTAGGGAATAATATTTCAAAACCTATAGTCAAGGATTTAGTGTCTGAAGTCCTTTCCTTGTGGTGTATTTATGATTTCAGCTCTTCTTTTCTATGAGGAAAATCAGAATGCTCTTTGTGCCCTGCCCCTGCTCCGTTCTCCACATTAATCCCTACATGCAATTTCCCTCTACAAATTGGCCTCAATTAGCTTTTGTCATTGGTTGCATTACCACTGAATATTTAGGGAACATGTTTTTATATATGAGATGCTTTTGGAGAGATATGAGAGAGAGGGAGGGAGGGAGAGAGAGGAGGAGAGGCAAGGAGGGAGAGGGGAGGAGAGAGAGAGAGGAAGAGGAGAGGGAGAGAGACTGAAAGAGAGGGAGGGAGGAAGAGGGAGAGAGAGAGAGAGAGAGAGAAAAAGGCAAGGGAGAGGGAGAGGAGGGAAATCAGGAAATCAGGAAATGGAATGTTTAATGCCAAAATAACCTGTCAGAACACCTTAAATATTTACCACCGTTTTGATGTTTCATTTATCTCTGTCAGCAGGGCATTGTGTTGTTTCAATTTTTTATCGTGGAGCACTGTGGCTCTTTTTACTGGAAGGAATTAGAACTTAAAAAAAACTGAACTTTTAATCACTCTACTATAAATATAATACTGGACAATTTTTCTCTTGTAGCATTACTTTCCTGTTATTAAAAACAACTGCTTGTCACTCCCTCTTTGAGCTTCTCTCCCTCCCTTCTTTTAACTATTGCCCTTATTCGGAGCTATTATACTTAAAGTAATCTGGATTCTTTCAGAGCTGCCAAAAGGTGAAATTGACTTTTTGAGAATGTATTGCTGAAAACTGCAGCCGATGCACTTTCCCCAAGTAGAAACATCCTGTGTGTTAAGACCGAGAGGGACAATTTACAGCCAGTTTCAAATTGGTAGCTGAGGTCAATAAGTGCCCCCTCGTGTGAGTGCCATCGCATCAGCCTTGTTTGGATGACAGTGCACAAGGGGGTGCCTCCCGGGAAGCTGCCCCTGGGGACCTGGCCACCTCCGCTCGCTCGCAGCAGACTTCCTCTGTAGATTTTATTTTGGCATTCACAGTAGAAATCTTCCAAAAATCTAAACTTTCTCAGTGATTATTTAAAAATGTATTAACACTTATGTATCAGAAGTTTTATGTAATAATTAAAACATCCTGGACTTCTTCATTCTTTTTCATGTGCCAGGCACTGTGTTAAAGACTTTGCAAGAATTATCACACTGTCACACTTTGAAAATATAGTTCAGGAAGTCTGGGTGGCTGGGTCAGTTAAGCATCTGCCTTTGGCTCAGGTCATGATCTTGGGTTCTACTTCTCCCTCTCCCTTTGCCTACTTCCCCCTGCCTATGCTTTCTCTCTCTCTCTCTCTCAAATAAATAAATAAAATCCTAAAAAAAAAAAAAAAAAGAAAATATAGGTCAAACTGTTCTTCATTTACCAATGAGAAAAACAAGGACTTCTGTGACTTGAAACTATGTGGTTTAACTTCAGAGCCTGCTCTCCTCACCACAGCTTGTGAGTTTTGAGAACTGAGAGAACTTGGCGTCATTGAGAGATTGGAAAACTACCATGAATCAGCTCCACTACCGAGTGGAGAATCAGCCCTCCACTTGCTTTGTTAGTGTAGACTAGAGATAATTTAGTGTAAAATGTCCCAATAAAAATTTCCCCCAAAGCATATGTAAACCACAACATAATAGATTTATCAAAGTAGCAGAATGCTATTATGTTCAAAAGATTAACCAGACCGAAGCTATTTGTCATAGCCACGGGTGCTGTAGTTGACAAATTACAACTGAACCCAGTTTGGAGCAAAACGTTAGGCAGAGCCTTGGCACTGATGAATTGACATGAGAGTCCAGACTGGAATATATCAGAACAATTTAAGTATCATTCAGAACAGAGTGGAACTCTGTTCCCAAAAACCCAAACCACACCAAGGAGCCACAACACATCTTTGATTCTAAAGTGTATCAGTAGCAAGACACACCATCAGCTTGATAATTTTTAATGGAAAAGAAATACCACATGAAATGCTCACGCCGATCCTCAGGGAGTGGGATTGCAGACACTTGGAAACTTGGGGTAGGGGGCAGGAGGTGGCATTATCTTAGCACTAAGGAAAAGTATGTATAATTCCAGATAATGTGCTTTACCCTAATGAGATAAGAAACCTTTTCCTAATAAACTGTATGGACTGAAAGGTAATGGGTGCTAAGGGAGGGAAGGGAAGGCGTTCAGGAAGAGGCAGAGCCTGTGCTAGCTTGACTGCAGAATGGATCTTTAACTCGTATCTCTCCGGACAATGAGTTGATCACGTTGTCACAAGAATAGATCTCTTTGCTCCTGGTTAAGTGTTAGGAAACAAGGAGCATGGTTAGATTCTACTGGAAGGAAAGCTGAAACGGAGTAGAATCAGTGGAATTCCATATCACCTATCTCCGTCTTGCCATTTGATTCTCTCCAGCGCTGACTTCATTTCAAGACACGTCGGCCTGGCGTGTGCGCGTGTGGGCGCGTCTGTAGTTTCTGCCCCGCTGACGGGTGGTGTCATTCCCCCCGTGGGCGTGTGAGCGTTTCTGTGGCAGGCCTTCTTTTTTCACATGCAGAGTTTTATATAGATCCACCACCTATTTTTGCTTTATATTTTTGCCTTTTCTTAAATTTAAACTTTGACAGTAGCCTTGAGTAGACCTAACATGCACATTCCTTTTGCTTGAATGAATTTATGTTGAAGAAATAATCACGAATGTGTACAGTGGTCGAAGTATGGGGATGTTCATTACTGAGTGTTCCTAATAGCAAAAAACTGAAAATAACCCAATATTCCCTGTCTACAACAGGGAATTGATTAAATCAAGCAGGGAATTCCCCTACACTAGAATCCCCATTTGTTTTTTCATCCTCCAACAAATAGGAGTTGAGAAGGTACTTTGTATCAGGCCTTGTGGAGTTTTTTGAATGTATCACCTTCAAGTTCATTAGAAGCAGTACAGTAGAAGAATCATCAGTGAGACAGAAAAATCTCCCAGGATAATGCTAAGAGGAAGTCCAAACTCTGTGTGATCTTATTCTCAATAAAACAGAAAGGACAGTAGGAATCTTGTTTTGAGGGAAAAAAAAATACGCACACATTAAAATGGTAAGTGTTGTTTTCTTGGACTTGTTGGGTCTTTATTCTCTAAATGGCCCATAATGAACACTTCCTGTCTTTTAGCAGAAAACAAATTGCAAATATTTTTGCAATATTTATCTTGGAGGCTAGAGGAGGGCATTAGCACCCTGCTAAAATATTTGTTTTGACTTTTCTGTTACATATAAAGGTGAAGGGAAAGTCAGTATGTTTTTAAAGACTTTATTTTTTTAGGTTTAAGTTTTACAATTTAAAACTGTACATTCAGTTATAGATAAATAGTACATTTAAGATTGCCCATGTATCCCTTTTCCATACAGGATAGCTCCTTCCCAGTTACCAAAATTCCCTCCAGAGTGAGACGTTGGTTGCATTGGAGGAACCTACGCTGACATCATTATCACCCAGTCCATAATTTACATTAGTGATCATTCTTGGTTCTGCACCTTCTGTGGGTTAGTACAACCATGTAATGATATCTGTCCATCATCATAGTGTCAAAAAAAGTATTTATACTCCCCTAAAAATCCTATGCTCTGCCTATTCACCTCCCCTGCCCCTGGCCCCATTCCCTCCCAGATCCACTGGCCTTTTGACTATCTCCATACTTTTGCCCTCAATATGGTTCTAATCTTTTTCTTCTTCTTAAGGCAAATGGAAGATTTTGACAAATTACCTGTCTTTTAACTCTTGCTGTTATAACCAGTGATACTTTGAAACCAACGAAATGCATGCATTTGGGGGAAAAATACTTAAAAAAATGATAACAAAGGTCATCCCGGACTTGGTGATATGTGAAAAGGCAGGTGGTAAATGGTTTTAGAAGGAATTACTTGTTTCCTTGACAATTTAGCATTCAATACAGTTCTACATTGGCCTGCTACAACCATGACCTTATTGACTGATTTGGGTAAAATTAAATAAGATGATGCATTGGAATATTTTCTGCAAGGTTTGTGTTTAGGTTTGTGTTTAGGTTCTAAAAATAATTGGAGGGGAGGTGTTTAGGTCAAGTCCGAGCCTTAGTGCAAGATGTGAAGATGACTATAGTCACATGATTGCATAGAGGAGGGTCAGAGGTTCCCAGTGGAGATAATGCCAGCAGTGTGTGGCCCCTGGGAGCAGAGCTGCCTTAAGCCACACTACCCTTCAAGATTTGATTTTTTTTTCTTTTCAAGATTTGATTTTAATGGGTGTGTCTTCCTAGCTCTCTTTCTGCCCAAAAGTTGACTTGCCGTCTTTCTAATTAATAAGAAAATACCAAACAGAGCATTAAAGTTTATGGCTTCACATTTTTGAGTTAAATTATCTATTGATTAGCTGGGGGCTATTACTAAAAATCAGCACAACCACATCTGACAGTGTCTTAAAAATATTCATCATGATGACTTTGATCAAATCGTAAATGGTGGATCTGCACTTTACTTTAAAGGTAAAGGAGGCAAATGAGCAATAAATTTGCAGCCTAGGTAATTGGGGAAAAAGTAATCTATTTAATCAGTCCCAAGAGCTGGATGATTCAGAGAACTGACATTGGAATAGTTGGTTAAAATATTTTTGTCTGAAAAAATCATTTATGTATGTTTAAGAAAATATTCTATAGCGGGCTCGCAGTTAGCATTTGCATGTCTTATGCTAAATTGGATTTAGTTTTCAAGTATATACATAAGGTGATAGTTTTCTTCTGTCTTCTTTTCCCTACTATTATACTATCTATATGCTAATCACTCAGAACACTGACATCTTGCCTCATAAGTAGATACTTCCCTTCCCACTCAAGTCCCACCTCACCCCCACCTCTGCACTGAAGCTCTTTTGACTCTGATTTTTATTTGCAACCACAGACCACTTATTTCACCCATCTGATCTTTCCCTCAAGCTCCACAATTCTTATAGCCACTAAGATGCAGTATTGTGTAGAAGTTAAGAGGAGAGCTTTAGCACCTGAAGTCCAAATCCGGTTCTATCTCCTGCTAGCCAAGTAACCTTGGAAAAGTAACTGAGCTTTCTGGACATCTCTTTTCTCCTCTGTAAACTGTGGGTCACAATAAATAAGAATTGCATAGGGTTGTAGTTAGAATTAGCTAAAGTAACACTTAAAGAACAATTTGCAAAGAACCTACTACACAGGGGGTGATGGATTTTCCTTTTATTGCCGCATGGAATCCTGATTTCTACTGACTTTTATCCTTGGTAAACTGGCAATATGTTAATGTTATGTTTTGTATCATAAATATTTAGCAAGCCTTACTAATGTGCAAGAAGCTAAATATTAGTAAATAGCATCTAAGTGAACATAATGACACAGACAATGGAATCGTAAGTCACTTGCCCATAAAAACATAAGAAAAGATTTGTATTTTTGGGTTAGCTCATGGCTCACCAGTACAGTCTCTTACAAATTATCCTCTGACAATAACATTAAGGATTGAAATTCTATGGTGCCGTATTGAATCTTAGAGGTAGAAAAGAATCTTAGAGGTAGAAAAAACTGTGAAAGTCATGCCATCAGGTTTCAGTCCCAGTGCCAGAACTTCAACTTCATATTAAATAGTATGTTTTGGGTTTTTGTGATTTGCCTCATAGTGGGTTGGATTCTAGAGATGCAAAATGGATAAGAAGCGGACTCTGACCCCAAGGGGCATGGGAATAGTCAGGGAGACAGATAAGTAAACAAGATATTATAAAATAAAAGCCAAGTGTTACCAGTGTCTTGGCTGCCATAGAAAGAAAGAGAAGAATGTACCTTCTTGCCTGGGATGGGTATGAAGTGAGTCTAAGAAAAAAATGCCTGAAAAAATGTGACATCTAAGCTGAAAAATGGAGGAAAAGTAAGAGTTCTCTAATGAAGGTGGGGAGGGAGGAGAAAAAGCTCTTCAGTGCACACAGATGTGCAAATATAAAGTGTTGGATGGACTCTCTACATTCCTTTAACAGATATTGAAACCCTAAAGTATGCCAGGGCTATGTTTTGAGGACGTACTGAAATGTCCTATCAGTCTTTCTTCCACCCCTAAATTGAGCTTCTTTAGGTCAGAAACTGTTCTTTTTATCTTCATTAACCTAAAGCTCTCAGCTCAGTGTTTATCACATGGAAAATGTTCAATAACTGCTAGTTGAAGAAATGAATTAATCAATAGGTAGTTTATCACAATGGGCTCTTGTGAAGTCTTGGTAAAACCATGGAGCCAGACTTGGTCAGAGGTAGAGATCTATAGCATATCACAAGTGATTACCCTCCTGGTGGAGAACAATCCATTTAAACAGTGAACTTTGGCACAGCCATTCAGCCAGCCAACAGTGTCTTCATCTAAACCCAGCATCTCCCTTACTCATGGAGATTTTGCACCCACAATGTCGTACGTGATTTCTGGCCTCTCCTTTAGCCTGACTGATTTGGGATTCTTGCAACAGGGGAAAATGAGCTCACTAGTTTGGGATAACTTTCTTAGTAAACAAACTATAGTTGACTGCTGGTCATCTATGGCCATTTTCTATTTTCATGTCTTACCAATCATGTATTTCATTTTCTGTCCCACTCTTCATCAAGGTATCAGTTTGGAATCTACCTTTTTATTGGAATATCTGCACATTTTATTTACACTACCTTTATCATTTTGGAAACACCTGACAAATTGTAAACTTATTAAATGTTTAAATATGTGAACCCTGAAATGTGTGAGAATAGCAAATTATCTCTTGCCAAATTTTACAAGGATCTTCTGAAATTTGTGTATTTAATTTGTATATTTGAGTGCCTACTCTGTGAAAGAACCTGTGCTAAGTGTTTGGATATATCCCATGGTTCCAAATATTAATAAGAACTGAACAGAGATGAATCTGGAAGTTTCTGAACAGGGGCCATCAGGAGAATGAGGTAGCAGGATGTTAATGCAGTGTAGATGCTGTGAAGGGTGATAAACTACACTTAGTTGACCTTATTAATCACTCAGAATGGGCTCTGAAATATGTGTGCATCATTTCTGTCTCCTAGCCATTGTATTTGGAGAGAGGAAGGTGAAGAGTTCTTCAGTCAGCTTAAGTCTGGCTCTGCTAGAAGTCTGATTTCTGAGTATCTAAACTCTTCATCTTATTTTTATGAACCTAGAGTACAAATTAAGCAGACATAAGAACATTTGAGGTCACCTTGTTTTGTCCTGGCTGTGCACAAATGATCAAGCACAGCAGTTTTGGAAATGCCCCGCCCTAGAGGCAAAACCCAAAATACTTTCTTGAAGTTCTGTTTCCTAATTGGAAAGGTACCAGACAACACCCTGTATCCCCTTAGTTCTGCTTGTGGCAGGTAAGGTAGGACAGCTTGGTGAGCACAGTCCCGCAGTCCTTATTCCAACTTTCTCTGTCCATTCGTCCCACAGATATTCACTAGATGTCCACTCAGCAGTAGGGCAACAAAAGGAAGTGAAACAGGCATGGTCCCTGTCCGCAAGGAACTTACATCGCACTTGGAAATAGCGGGGCGGGGGGGGGGGGTAAGTAAACAAACTAATTAGAGATTATGATAAGCATTTTAAATAAGTGAGTAGGATATGTAGTGGGGAATTACGTGTATCAGCTGAGGTGATCAGAACGTGTCTTCTGGGGGTATGAAGGTTACACGAAAACCTGTAGCATGAGAAGTCCAGGAAGCATATCCTAGGCTGATGGAAGAGCAAGTACAAGGATACTGGAGCTCAGAATTATGCCTGTGTTGGCAAAATACAAAAAGTAGGGACGAGGGTCGAATGCTGGAGAGACAAGCAGAGACCTGAGCACTAAGGGTCCTGTCAGCCAAGCTTTTGGATTCTTTTCCAAATATCACGTATACTCAGCTCAACTTTGCACACAGCAGAATTCACTCTACCAACCACTGGAAATGAAATATAGAGCAAAAACTGCTTGTTAGAAGTCTGTGTGTAACTATTTCTCATTGCATAATTTTGGATGGAAAAGAAAGGAAAGAAATAGGAGTCTTTTGATGCAACTAGCATTTGATTTAGTTATCCTCTCTCTGTCTTCCTTTTATATATGCTCTTTGTCTCTTTGTGACAGAGAAAAGAAAGAATTCTTCCTTTCTAATTTTTTTTAATGTTCAGAGAAAAGCATAACTTTCCCTACCTGAGCATCTGTTTGTCTGTTTTTTTTTTCTTTTATAACTGTTATCATAGCCTCTATGGCCTATAGGGACTTTCCAACGTCGCTTGGCACTTCCTAACCCAGTCCAATGTCCTCTGTTTTGTTTTTAAATTTTTGGGGTGGGGGATTCCATCTAGTAGAACTCTCTGCAGTGATGGATATGTTCTACATCTTCAGTGTCCAATAAAGTATCCTCTAACCACTTGTGACTGCTAAGCATTTGAACTGAAGCTAGTGCTACCAAGGGACTGAATTTTAAATGTTATCTAATTTTGATTACTTCAATTTACATATCCACATGTGGCTAGTAGCTATTATCTTGGACAGCACAGCTCAAGAGCCTCTTTTGGATGTCCTACTGGTGTTTCAGCAGAATTCACAACTGGAATTCACAGCAGTGGTGGTCTTCATGAAGGGTTTTGGTTAACCTAAGTCAATTCTGCTCATGAAAACAACTTTTTACAAAGTAACTCTTATTTTCATTTTTCCGGCATCCTTTTCTTCTTGTTCTGGTTAAATAGCTCTCCTTTCCTTAGGGAACCATCTCTCTCCCATTACTCCCCTTGCCCCCATCCTTGCAGAGTGCTGACCTTGCCTAACAGTAGAGTTGGGTGTGTCACTTAATTCTGGCCAATTAGCAGAGCTCCATCTCCCGGCATAGGGATTGGCTAGGAGAGGAGCATGGGACCCAAGTCCAGCCAGTGAGAATCTCAGGATTGTCGAAATTCTTAATAACCAATATGTAGAGATGGGAATTGTTGGTTGTTTCTAAGGTCCCCTAAGGGCTGAGTGTCCAGCCCCTGAAACTAGCTCAGGCCAAATCTGAAGTCATCCTTGTATTTTTCACTCATATGAACCAAAACTGCATAATATTTGTTTCCTTTTCTGTTTAAGTTAGTTTGACCGTTTTATTTGAAAACCTTCCAGAAAAGTTCTGGTGAATACAGTGAGTGATGGAAGTATCCTGAAAGCAGTATGCGATTCGTGAAAACCCAAGTTTCCTAAGTTCCACAGCAGTGGCACATAAGGAATGATGCTAAAACAGTGGATGTAGGCAGCCATGCAGACTGCAGAAAATAATACTGTAAAGGAGCTAATGGATTTTCTTTCTCAGTTGTTTAGCTAGACTATGGATCTGCCAGCAAGGGTGTTACTTTTGCTTCCTACAAAGATTGAAAACGCTATAATTCCATCATTGATGAAAATTAAGTTTAGGCTAAAATTTAGATCAGAATAAGATACTCTTGAGATTTAAAAAAAAAAAAAAAGCAAAGTGAAGATGTTCTTAAAATGGTTGCTGATGTTGCTCTGGATCTCTCTAGGTTGGACCTGAGAAGTGAACTCTGAGAAAAGGAAGCTGGTTACCAAATTATTCTCCAAACCTGCTTCATTTCAGTCTTGTGAGAGGAACGGTGAATAAATGCGTGATTGTGAATATGTGTGTGTGGGGGGGGGGTATGTGTGCACGCACATACTTGTTTTTGTGGCTTTCTGCCTCATCTCCTCACCAGGGGGCTTCTTTCTATGGTGGGGCATGGATTCTTGGTCGTTTCGGTGTACTGGCACACTGGCTCAGTGATGATGGCGACATTAAACCCTTCAGTCACACTCAGGAATTTTGTCTTTAATATGAAGTGAATATGTGTTTCTCAGGCAGTCGCCTGCCTGCCCTTGGCGCAGTTTCAGGCTGGGAGTCCACTTCCTGAAATGCCTCCAGTTCTGTCTTGTGTAGACTCTGTCATTAAAAATTAGCTGAAGTGAAACTCTTAACACATTTCCCATCACTTATCTGTGCCTGAAACATACCTTAACACAGCCAGCCATAATTCAAAGCTTGGAGCGTGAGAGATTACTGGAGCGTTCCACAGTGGTGCATAAGAGCCTTTTCTCTGTTATTGGCACATAGTGACATAGGCCACTCAGGTTCTCAGAAGGCCTCAGCTTCGTGTTCCGCTCTCTTCAGTGATAAATGAAGGCACACTGTCCTCCTGAGCACATGAGTGGGCATGTGGAACCCGGGGTTGCTACGCTCCTTCCCCTCTCGGCTATGGGGCAAGACATCTTAGGACTGAGTCTCTCTGCAACTTCAAGAAGTTGGTCTTCCCAAGGAACATCTTTCCTGACTAACTTAAAAATGGTCCTTCAGGATACTGAACTGTTAGTACCAGATGACCCTGGAGTCCTGAATGGGATTGCAGAAAGAGAAAATGAGTTTATCCTTACTTGGTTTGTTTATTTGTTTTGTTTGTTTTGTTTTAAGACAATAAGACTTTTTTATTTTTAAAATAATAAAAAATGTTATTTAATTAAAAGCATTTAAAAGCATTTTCAAAGTTTTTTTCCTCCCAGAATGGATGTTTTAATATATTTCCTTTAAAAATACAAATGTGTGTGATGCATGGGTGGCTCAGTTGGTTAAGTTGCTGCCTTTGGCTTGGGTCGTGATCCCGGGGTCCTGGGATCGAGTCCCACATCGGGCTCCTTGCTCAGCGGGGAGCCTGCTTCTCCTCTGCCTCTGCCTGCCACTCTGCCTGCTTGTGCTCTCTCTCCCTCTCTCTCTGACAAATAGATAAATAAAATCTTTAAAAAAAATACAAATGTAATTGTTGCAAGAAAATCAAACGTGAGAAATAGGTAGAAAGGTTAAACTGTCCTTCCATCCCACAGAAGCCTTTTAAATGTACTTCCCCTTCTGAAGCAAAATTCTATAAATAGTATCCATTTTCTATATATTGACAAAAATATTTAGAGATAGTGGGTATATCTGAAAGAAAAAGATGAGTAACTGTATTCATACGTCTTTATTGAGTAAAAATATGCAGATACGCAATTTTGTTTAAATATGACCTCTCTGTAGTGCATGTAGCCATAGATAGGTATATCTACATACTACTTATCTGCACATACATACGTATGTATATGATATTTTATTTGCTTTTTCCATTTAACAGTATATCATGGATGTTTTCCATGGTGTACACATTCACCTACAACATTCTTTCTAGCAACAGCCCAGCATTCCATAGGATGCATGGATGTGTCTAAATAGTTTACTCAATCCCCTACTAATGAACACTGGACTTTCCCCTTTTTTGCCTGTTGCTATAGCAGCATCCTGGTTCCTCACACAACAGTTCTCTGTGGCATCTCCAATTTACAACAGTTGCTCCTGACTTGCAGTTATCAGTGGATATTCCAGAGCCCTCCCTGCTAACTAACGTTCCCTGCCGAAATAGGACAAGTTCATGTGACCTGGTCTCTGCTGGTGATTTGTGTGCTAACAAAAGAAAGGAATGAGATTGTGTGTATGTGTGTGTGTGTGTGTGTGTGTGTGTGTGTGTGTGTGTGTATGTGTGTTTAATGCACCTACAGATATGTGGAGTGTCTGGCCAGGAATGATGGTGCAAAACACATTCTGAGGAAGCTCACTTCAAGTTTGAAGATTATTTCTTTGGAGTGACTTGAAATCAAAGTTCAAGTTTCCTTCTCATAAGTCTGTTATTTGGAGGGAGATTTCATGAACCGTTCTTATTTATCTTCTGCCTTCTGGGCACAGGCCTTTTATGAGATGGGTATTTTTAAAGGAACAACTTTATTCTTGGGAAAGTTGACAGGACTTTTAATGAGGAAAGAAATTAGAAACCAGTGCTGGAGGCAACATGGTTAGTAAAAAAAAGAAAAAAAATAGTGGGGGACAAGGAACAGAAATCCAGTTTAAATGCTCCTTAAAATGGTTGTTATTATAAATATTCTTGTATATATCCATTCATAGTTCTAGGTGAGAAAAACAGGGCAGCTCTTGGCTTTTTTTATCAGGCGAATGATTATCGCTTCTGCACATGCCCCTTACTTGAAACTTGAACAAGTCCTGTGTTGATTGGAATTGTACAAATAACATAATGTGTTTAATGTTCTAGAACAGGGGTCAGCAAAATATGGCCCAGGGGCTAAATCCAGCCCTCCCTGCCCATGTTTGTAATCAGGCTTTATTGGCATACAGCCACACCCACTCAGGTATGGATTGCTCCTGCCTGATTCTGTACCACAACCGTAGAAATAAATAGTAATACAGCCCCTCCAAACCTAAATCTTTACTATCTGGCCTTTTACAGAAAAGGTTTGTCTGTCTAGGCAACCTCATATGTGGGGGGGGAAAAAAAATCAATCCCTAATGGGAGGCCCCAGAACGTCCAGGAGGTTCTTTCCCTGCCTGACAATAAGATGCAAATGAAAGAAAGTGCAAGACTAAACCATATAGGCTGCATTCTTTCTCCTGTCTCTCTGGTCAAGGAAGTTACTCTTTCTTTAGTAGGAAGGGAGTGAGCACAGGAGAGAGCCCAGTGCTGTATAATAAATAGGGCTGGGTCTACAACAGATAATGCAGCAAAGTTATTAGTGATACAGAAGAATCACATAGTTGGGTCTGGGAATTACCTCCTGTACCTCCAGAATTCATATGTTGAAGTCCTAACCCCCAGGACCTCAGAATGTGACTATATTTGGAGACGGGGTCTTTAAAAAGTAACTAAATTAAAATGAGGTCACTAGGGTGGGCCCTAATCCAATATTTCTGATGTCCTTATAAGAAGCGATCAGGGCACAGACATACACAGAGGGAAGACCCTGTCAAGTCACTGGGAGAAGATGGACATCCACAAGCCAGAGAGGCTTGGGATAGACCAACCCTGCGTATACCTTGATCTCAGACTCTTGGCCTCCAAAACTGTGAGAAAATACATGGGTGTTTAAGCCACCCAGTCCGTGTACGTTGTTATAGCAGCCCTCTGCTCAAGTCTCCCATGCTGCCTTCTTAGGTAGGATGTATCTCTTGCCATAATGTGCCCGTCTTCTTGTGTGTAAGTCAGCATTTCTCAACTGGGAACAATTTTGCCCCCCAGGGGACATGTGGTAATGTCTGGAGACATTTTTCAATTGCCACAATTTGGGGAGGAGCGTGCTACTCATATCTGGTGAGTAGAGGCCAGGGACACACTAAGCAGCCTATAATGCACAGGACAGCCCCCTGTAACCACGAATTACCTGGCCTCACCTATCCAACATGCCAACGTTGAGAAACCCATCGTGTAGCAGAAGACACATCTCTTTCACTCCTCTCCTCTTGCTTCCCTCTTGGACCTTCGGTGTTCTTTGAAAATGCTGGAAGAGGTTAGCCCCATGCTGAGCAATGTGTATAGTGTCCATATAGGACCATCAAAATAGTTTAAACTAAAAGAGTTCCTTCAGCCATTAGATCTGTTCAGTAAATTTCTGCTAAGTATACTCTAGAAAAATTGCTAGGTGCTGCATAAGTTCTGGGACGTGGATGTTGGGTTATTGAGGGCCAGTTTTCCTTTCAATGCTGTTGACTTCCCCAAGTTTGCAGCCTCTGGGTGATGCTGGAGTGGGGCAAAGAGGAATGAATGATAGATGGGTGGTGAGCTTCCTAGGTAGAAGCAGGCTGGTGGGAAGCTTTCTTTAATATCATATTTTATATACAACTGTGGGTCAGGGCAGGCTGTGGGTATGCAGTGCCTGACCCTAGTACGGGGGGGGGGGTGGTGGGAGGGCGGTAGGGAAGATCGATCGTGCTGAAACAGTGAGCCGTCCAAATGATTTATTTATGCAGCAATGCCTCTCTCAGCTTCTTTGGAGGTGGGCACAGACAGGTTTGTGCATGTGCGAGGGTGTGTGTGTGTCCGTGAGTGTGTGCATGTGTGCTCACACGTGTGTCCTCCCATGATCCTCCCAGTTTCAAGTGAGTCTATAATTAGCTCCTCGGAGACCAGATAATTACACTTTGTTTTTCCTACCTGGAAATGCTCATTTGGCTTTCTGATTTCTTGTTAATTTCTTAGCTTTAAACCACCCAGTATAGAGTTTTTGGCAAAATATCAAGTCATCAGAACAAAGAAAGGTGCTTTGGGAACACAGTTGAAAGATTCCAGAGTCTCTGTGGCTGAAACTGGTCATTGTTTTCTGCCTAAATTTGAGAAGAAGCTTTTGAGGGATTACTTTTGAACATATCTGCTGTATTCTTTCCCAACTAAAATGACGTCCTTCCAGGAAAGTATCCGAATGTAGTTGTTAGGTTTAAACATTTCAAATCTGGTAAGAGTACACAGCATAACAAATCGAACGCTTGTATTCTGTGGTAGAGATGATAATCCATACAACTAGGGCCCTAAAAAAATTGTTTCCCACACCAAATTAAGTATATATAGCCCAATTTTGTCTCTACCAATGAATGTGAATTCTGATAGTCTTACATCTTGATGTCAGTCTAGGATTGTTCAAAGAATTGTTTTTAAAGGAGAGGAACAGAATTCCAATTTATTAATAATTAGGAATACTATAAATCAGCTACTGTCCAATAGAACTTTCTGCAATGATGGGAACACTTTATGTCTGTGATCCCCAGTAAAATAATCATGGGCCTCCCCTGGCTATTGGGCATTTGAAATGTGATTAGTGAAACTGAGGAACCACATTTTATATTTTATTTCATTTTAATTAATAGAAACTTAAACAGCAGCACTGAGCAGTGACTACTGTATTGGAAAGCATAGTTCTATATGGCCTGATCTCATCCTAAAAAAATGTGAATATGTATTTTTATTTTTCATGTTTATACCCATATAATGTACTTAAAAGTATGGACAAAAGGCCTCTAAAGATACATATCAAACTGTTAATACCTTTCAGGTTGGGATTGGAAAGGTGTAAAGAAAAGATTTTAACTTTTCTTTTTGCCAAAAAGAGAAGGAGAAGATTAATGGGATTAAAAACCAGTCAGATAAATAAAATGAGACTAATTATATCGTAGAGCCGATTGGGTCGAGCCACCTCCTCGCATTACCGTGGCAAGGGAGGGATGGAGGAGGGCTGTGACAGTTATCTCTGTGACCCAGACAGCCCCTCCTTTTCTCCCCAGTCATTTCAGAAGACATGAATCTGGGGCCTCAGTCACACAGTCCTGGTGTTTTGTGCAGTCAGCACCTAAATAATCATTTCAGAGGCTTTCAAGGCTGTGAACCCAAAAGCAGAGAACAGTGAGAGAGGAGGAAGGCACGTAAACAAATGCATGAACCATAGTCAGTCTCTGAAACAAAATTCATGTGTTTTATGAAAATCCCTTATTGTGGAAAGCCATTTGCAAAGCCCTCGTCTTCGCTTGGCTGGTAAAGAGCAGTGAACGCCTCTTTCTAAGTCTCCTGTGAATGACAGAGAAATTTCTAACCAGGGATTGTGTTTACAGATTTATGGATTCCTAGTTTGAACGCAGCCAAACATTTTTTTTTCCCTCTTAGGTTATGGAAAAGAAATCAACACTTTACGTTCCTGGACTGTGGGTTTTTAAACGTTAAGGTGGAAGGAAATAAAATGAGAGAGAGGAAGGGAGTATAGAAAAGAATGCACTAAAGAGAAGCAACAGAATGAAATTTAAAATGCATAGAATTAACATATATATAAGATTCACTAGAATTACAGAGACTGACCAAATCCCATCCAGGATTTACACAGGTCCTGGGCGACTTGGAGATTTGGAAACCCCTCTAGGTGGGCAGTTTTCTTTACCCATGTCGAATCAGTATGCCCCTTTTACACTCCAGAATTATTACAGTGGCAACAATGCTGCAAAGCTCTGCATATCTTTTGAGACTTAGTGCCTTCCTGTGACTAAGCCACACTAGGGTGCTAAACCTTTCTGTATAGATGCAATCAAATTAGAAGCTAAATTTGATACTGCAACAGGTTACCACCTGGGATCACAAGTGGCGTGCATTATATATATATATATATTTTTTTTTTCCTAGCATTATGAAATGAACAAGGCATATGACCTAGTTTAGTTTCAACAAATAGTAATTTTTAAGTGGAAATTTACAGCTATCTTTGTCTAGTTCCTGAATCCTCTCCAAGATTAAAACTCATTTATGTGATTTTGATGCAGTTGTAATAAAAGTGAAGAAATATAATTCTCCTCAAATGGGTGGCACATTGAACTGAAAGCTACCTGAGGGCAAGAGATTCTGCATTAAGCATGCTATCTCCTCAGTTTAGTAAATTGCTAGACTGAGAGTAAGCAGTCTTCTATCCTATGTGCCAGATATTTATCTTCCTATATTCTGAACCTCGGAAAAATTAGATGATCTAGGACCAAAGATACATATGTGCCAAGAAAAGAGGAAATTCTAATGTATATTCTAACATTGCTTTTAAAAAGATAGTAATTGATTAGTATGTGAGCACATGGACAAGTTATTTTCCTCCTATATCTAGTGGATAGTATTTATTCATAGTATTTAGGTATAACTGAGAAGAACTGGAGGTGGGGAGAGGCCAGGGGATAAAAAAGGGAACAAAACCTCTTAATATGTTTTCAGCTACATATAAACTCAACTTATTTTTTAAATGATTTTATTAGGAAGGCTTCTCTATTCTATTTTGTAATTAATTCATTTCCCTGAGGCAACTTTAGACTTTGTGGGTGTGTTTGCAATTCTTATCAGATTAGAAAAAAAAGAAAAGAAAGAAAAAGAAAAGAAAAAAAGGATAGAATAATGGAAATTTTACAAGTGACTCGTTTGCTTTTTTTTTTTTTAAATCCAGTTTCTCGCCCTGACAGTTACTTCAATCTGTAGACCTTGATGTTTTAATCTCATGCATTCTGATAGAGCTTGATATTCATAACTGGCGGATTGGATAAATTTTTAACCAGGAAGTTGGAGATGATGAGAAAACACAAGGGGAGGTTTGCATTTTGCACCTTGTAGTGGAGCCTTCCTCATTTCCACTTTTTGCACTGAGAGCATTCCTGGGAGGTGTCAAAGCGGCCCAGAGCTGACTTGCATCCATATTGAATTGGCTTCGTCTGAGCTTTCCAAAATTTCAATTTCAGTGCTGGTGGTAATATCGATGCATGAACAGCAGAATAAATATCAGTTTAAAACTCATATAAATATACATTTATGCTCCATGTGTGAACTCATAACGTGTGGGATAAATCTTGTCATTTCAACATAAGTGGAATAACATGCGGATTGAAAGCAGGACGCACTGTTGGGAAAGCATGTTATGGATTCCCGGGGCAACGTTATACACTGATAGTTTCATGAGAATTGAATTCTGAAGATGAAACAGACAATCAGTGATAACAATTTTAGTCTCTCTAATCATTCTTGTAAGTCAATGAAAATATTAATTTCATCTCAGGGTTGTCTTTCAGTGTCTTATCACAGAAAATAGCAAACAGGTATCAAGGCAGAGAATAGTACAGTGAATTCTCCTGTACTTCAGCAGTTGTTAATTCATGACTAATTGTGTTTCATCTCTTACCCCTCCTCCTTTCTTCCACATTCCTGGATTGTTTTTTTTTTTTTTTTTTAAAGATTTTATTTATTCATTTGACGGACAGGAGAGAGATCACAAGTAGGCAGAGAGGCAGGCAGAGAGAGAGGGGGAAGCAGGCTCCCTGCTGAGCAGAGAGCCCGATGTGGGGCTCGATCCCAGGACGCTGAGATCATGACCTGAGCTGAAGGCAGAGGCTTTAACCCACTGAGCCACCCAGGCGCCCCTCCTGGATTGTTTTGAAGTCAAGGCCAGACACCATACATTTCATCCATAAGTCTACAGCCATACCACCCTGAACGCGCCCGATCTCGTCTGATCTTGGAAGCTAAGCAGGGTCGGGCCTGGTTAGTACTTGGATGGGAGACATTTCATCCATAAATGTTTCAGTACGTAGCTCTAAAAGAGCAGGTCCGTTTTCTAAAGGTACTCACCCCTCGCCCTACAATGGTGTTTTTGATTCTCTGAGACAATCAGATACCTGGTCAGTGTTCACCTTTTCTCAGTCATCTTACCTATTTGCAAAGTTGGCTTACTTGAATTGAAACCCACAGAAGGTATATAGATGCAATTAGTTAAGAGGCCCAAATTTCTTTAATTCATAGTCTCCCCATCCATACTTTTTTTCCCCCTTGCAATCTGTTTCATTGGAATAAACTGTTGCCCAGAGATGTTTTCCAAAACAGTATTGTTAGTGTGTATTCTTTTATCTTTTTTATAGGAGACAAGAAATTAGACTGATAAATCATTCATTGAACCAGTGACACCCATCATCCTGTTCCATGGGTGAATACTGGCAGCAATTTGATATCAGTTATGTGTGTGTGTGTGTGTGTATTTATTTCACTTTTTAAGGAAAATGACTAGAAGTAGAGAAAATTGTCCAAGAACTAAGTTAAGGTGGGCAAGAATTACTCTCACCTAGGACTCTTCTGTAGTTGCTTAAAAAATAACACCAGCAATATTTCTTAGCTGCTTGGATAGGGATTTTTCTTTCATGGATAACCTATGGCTCTCATTGGCATTGATTTTTTTGCACTTCTGAGTGAAGTAAATATGGGCATTTCACATAAAATATATTACTCTTATGAAATACAGTATGTGACTTTAGAAAGTGGTCGTGCCCCCCACCCTTAAAGTATTCATTATTAAGTATGGTATTATATTTCATTCCTGAGCTAAGGGCTCTACCGGGTCTGGCCTGTTCTTGAAGATGATGACAAAAGTGAAAATCTGGAGTCCCTGAAGCCCCTTCCTAACTCACTTAAGAGTTGATGCAACACAAAACAGTGGGTGGTGGGTCATAAGCCGCCTCATTTCTCAAGCCATCTTTGTGCTCTGGTAAATTGCCCCAGTGTCTTCAGTACAGAGCTTTGCGAGAGTGGGGTTGATGGACAGAGAGGGGGTCAGTGTTCAAGTGCACTGACCCTTAGCACGAGTGGAGGCCAGACCATTGGCATGAAGAGCTACTTGGGTCTGTGCAACACCCTCCCATCCTGTCATCACCCCAGCACGCTCCGTAGTGTTTCCTCCCACCACTTAAGGAACCACCTTCAAAATGTAGGGACACATTATTCACTAAATGTGCTGGTTTTTATTTGTTTCCAGTTTAAAAATAACACTCAAAAGTACTAATCAAATGCCCATTATATTCCGTGCTCCGTGTGGGCACTTTTTAGGAGCTGTCCAGTTTAATGCCATATGAACCCAAAGGGTCATTCCTATAGCTGTTATCCTCATTTTTCAGATGGGGATATAAATCTTAAGCAGGAAACAACCGTAGTACAATGACAGCTTGTTTTAGGATACTGAGTTAGTAAGCTGCAGACTTGGAATTTGACCTGGAGTTCATTAGACTCTCAAACCGGTGCTATGGCCAGGTTCCCCTTAGCAAAAGGCATTGTGAGGGAGGGACCTCACTAGTGTATGTAGGACCTCCCGGACAGTGCTTAGCATCTCTCTCCATCCTCTCCCTCTGACACAGGCTCTTGGACCTGGGGATACACACGAGTGGTAGAGTTAGCCCTGGCGAGACAGACCTGGGAAGGAAGTCTACATGCAGGGCCTGGAGTGGGCCTGTCCATTTTTGTCAAAATTTTTGTGATCCTAGACACCTCCAGATGAGTCGGGTTCAGAGTCCACATGTGTGTATATACACTCCTGACCCTGTGGGCCCTTCACTCATGGGGAGGATTTTGTCAGAAGCAAATCCTCTCAAGTATAGGTCAAGAGAGGAGCTAGAGCTTCTTGGATCTCAGGTCTCTTAACCACTAACTGTAATTCCTCTTGTGTGACCAAGGTCCGTGCTGTTTGCCCCATGATGTCGAGATTTCCCATTGCCTCCG
Organism: Nasua narica; assembly: GCA_028533885.1. NCBI lineage: Eukaryota > Metazoa > Chordata > Mammalia > Carnivora > Procyonidae > Nasua > Nasua narica. Next base: position 5,051,146 of record CM052805.1, read on the forward strand.
ATGACATCATTCTCCTCCTAACTTTAGACTTAATCCTTGCCAACATTGTCATGTCTGGGCAGATGAAAGAAACATTTTTGCAGGTACAATGCAAAACAAAAACAACATAGCCCCTTTACAGGTGGTAGCTGTGAGCATTTCAGACAGGACTCAGAGATCCTCAAAAGGAGTTTATCTGAGCCAGGAAACCTCTTTAAAACAGTAAACAAGAAGTCCATTTCCCTGAGCCATGTGGGAAAAGTGTGGAGAGTGCTGCTGCTCTGTGCTTATTTAGAGCTTCCCCCCCTTCCCAAAAAAGGGCTTTTTCCAGGACTGGGGGGCCGTTGCATTGTGGTGCTCACAACCAGCTCTTTCCTTGAACTGCTGGGAATCAGACACGTAGAGAAAGCCCACCCAGTGAAAGTGGACAGTGAGGTCACAGTGTGGGTCATGGTCACTATTGACTACAAGTGGGAAATTGATTTGAGGACAGGGCATTTCATGCCAGGAGGAAGAGAATTGCTTAATCAGCAGCCTCTTTTCTAAAAATGGCTTACTGACTCTTAAGGATGTTATCGGAAAGTCAGATGGCCATGCACTGCCCACCCGACCCGTCATCCATCCAGCTAAAACTCCCGCTTTGGGTCTTAGATTGGAATGTCAACAGTGAAGCAATTGGTTTGAATTTTGAATATGGGGGACGAAAGCATCCCTAGTAGATTGTACCTCTACTGGATGCAATGTTTGCCTGCCCCAGCTGAGTGCTCTCCAGAAACATTGATGAAACATTTATTGGGTGTGTAGAGCTAAGGTCACGTGAAGCACACTCAGACAGGAATTACTAAGATGGAGGAGATGCTATTCTCTGAGGCACTTGCCTACCTGGTTTGCCCATTCTAGGCAGAAGGATCTTTTTTTTTTTTTTTTAAAGATTTTATTTATTTATTAGAGAGAGAGATTGAGAATGAGAGGGGGGAAGGTCAGAGGGAGAAGCAGACTTCCCGCAGAGCCGGGAGTCCGATATGGGACTCGATCCTGGGACTCCAGGATCATGACCTGAGCCGAAGGCAGTTGCTTAACCAACTGAGCCACCCAGGCGCCCTAGGCAGAAGGATCTTAGAGCAAAAGTCAGATTAGTCTACCATATTCAAGAATTCATCAGTAACAGTACATAAATTCTTCCAACTTGGAATTTTATACAGAAATAACAAAAGGTTTAACACCTCTGTAGCAGCAACAATGCCTTATGTTTTCCAAATCCGTTTTATTTTTCTCCTGGGCATACAGTCAGGAGGTCTATGTATCCAAGCCCCCTTCCCCTCATATTGTTAGATTGAGGTCATGTGACTATATTCTGGACAATAGAGAGTGGATGTAAAGGATGTGTGTGTACTTTCAGACCTATCCATAAACCCCCTGTGTGACCCTCACAGTCCACAGTGATATGGAAACCAATTCTGATGATACCAAATGGCTTTGTCTGTTGAGGCTGTTATGACAGAATACCATAGATCCAGTGGCTTATAAACAACAGACATTTATTTCTCACTCTTTTGGAGGCTGAATTTCCAAGATCAAGGCACAAATGGATTTGGTATCTGATGAGGACCTGATTCCTGGTTCATAGACTGCTGTCTTCTCATAGCATCCTTAGATGGTAGAAAAGGAGGAGGGGCTTTCTGGGTCTTTTATAATGGGTGCGGATCCCATTCATGAAGCCTCCACTCTCGGGACCTAATCACCTCCCAAGGGCCCCACCTCCAGATACCATCACTTTGGAGGTTAGGTTTCAGCATATGAGTTCTGAAGGGAGACAAACATTCAGTCTATAGCACCACTTAACAAGAGAAGAGATTGGATCTTTGAGTGCTGTATGATCATAGCACCTCTCTAATTACCTTCGACGGAGTTGCAAATGAGCATGGAGCTCATATTGGGTTAATCCTCGTGACCTGGAGTCATGTGTTAGAGAATTTAGTCTCTCCCAATAATACAACTTAACCCAAGGCTATTAAAATAGAATTATATTTCTTTTCTTTTCTTTTTTTAAGGTTTTTTAAAAAAAATTATTATTTTTTTTTCTTTAAGAGAAAGAGAACATTGCACAGGCAGTGGGGAGAGGGAGAAGCATGCTCACCACTGAGCAGGGAGCCCGACATGGGGCTCAGTCCTGGGACTCTGGGATCATGACCTGAGCCAAAAGCAGGCACTTAACCTACTGAGCTGCCCAGGTGCCCCAAATTACATTTCTCTTATACTGTAAAGTTAACATGAGCATAGTTCTATACTACAGAGAGACATTCTCATATTAATATCCAGTCTAATTTTTACTAACTGGTGAAAAACAAGTCAGTGAGGTCCAATGTATCATATCTCTTCTGCTTTAAATAGAATTTCTCATTTCCTAAATTCCTCAACATCTGCCCAATATTTTCTTTGGATTCCACACTAGCCAATGAAGCATCTGATTCTTTCATGACTGATTTTGTAACCATTGTTATTCCTTCTCTGGAATGTTCAGTCTACTTTGGATGCAGGGTGCTCGACTAATTTCTGAGGATACCTCCGCAATGCCATGTGGACATGGCCCTCTTCCATCTTATGTCCCAAAATGGCATTGCTGAGTTTGGGAGAAGCTGGAACTCTGTAGCTCTATTTATGCTATAAGAACTCAGAGTCCCTTTTTGAAATGCCTGAGCCCTGCTTTGTATTGTCTCTTCTTTCAGTTGCATGATGGGCCAGCGTAGTTTTATTCCCTGAAAAGTCACTCCTCCTAGATGTGCCCAGTCTGCAAATGATTCACCTGCTGTGTAGAAATATGGATGTCTTGAAATTTTACATGGGACACTATTATACAACCTCTCTGAATGTGGTAGATCAGGATTTTAGCGATAAATCAGCTCATGACCCCTGTCTCCTAAGTAGAGAGAGAGAGAGAGTGTGTGTGTGTGTGTTTTGAGAAGAACTTAAAGTTTGAAGAATACAAACCATGAAAAGGACATGACAAGATGAATGTCTCTGAATCATTTTCCAAACTGTGATAGTCATACCATGGTTTACCAGGGCTTACAGATGGTCTTTAGGGCCAGTGGCACCAAACTGTGGTTGGAATGGTGAGGTTCAGTCTTTTAGATGCATCCTGGAATGTTAGTGTTGAGAGGGCCCAGCTCTTGTGTAGTTCAAGTATGTAATTTTTCAGGCAAGGAAATTCAAGTATGTTGAGGGTAAATGAACCACGGATAGTTCCGTGGAATCCAGGTAGGATGCTTTAAAAAAAAAAAAAAAAGGCATTCTGGAGCCAGATGATCAGTACAATCTGTTGCTGGTTTCCTCGGTTGTGTGAATTTTGCATATTATTGCCCTTAGTGGGTTCCCTTTTCTCCCCCATAGAAAGGGGAGAATATTTGACTCAATGTCGTGCACATCTGTTCATATATTTAACAGACATTTTATAGTGGTTCTTTTTATATCTTTTATCCATCTTTCTCTGGAATTTTGACATTTTCTTTCATTTTCTCTGTTTTATCAAGATGTTGCATTGATTTACGTAGAAGTCTACAAAGTAGTCTCTTATGGTCTCTTAAAAATATTTTGTTTAAACATTTATTCCCTTGTAATTTCTTATTTGTACAGTTGTGTTTTCTCTCCTCTTTTCCCTTCATTAAGTGGTCGTTAGATTATTTTGTTTTCATTTTACAAAAAAGTGAGGTTTTGATTCATTAATTATATGTTGTTTTCTTTCCTAACATATCCTAGTTTTATCTTTACAAATCTTGACCTTAAGTGTTTTTGCTTGTTTTAATTCACTGTAATTTTCTAACATTTTGAATTGGGAATTTAATGCATTTATTGAATTTTTAAATTTTATCAAAAGTGTTCATGCTGTGGATTTTCTTGTCATTGCTTTAAATGTGACCCTTAGGTATTGGATTTTAATGGATAGTGTCTTTATTATTTTTTTAAAGTTCTATATTTATTTTTGTATTTTTCCCCTTTTATATAAGTATTATTTTATGTAAGTACTGTCCTTTTTTTTTAAGATGGATCCTAGTTTCAAATATTAGTTTCATCCTGCTACTGGGGTTTACTTCCCCATAGACGTTGGTTTTTGTTTTTGTTCTTTTTAAAATCATATAATTTATTATTTGCCCCAGGGATATGGGTCTGTGAATCATCAGGCTTACACATTTCACAGCACTTTCCATAGCACATAACCTCTCCAATGTCCATAAACCAATCCCAAGCCCCCCACCCCCAAGCAACCCTCAGTTTGTTTACTGAGATTAAGAGTCTCTTCTGGTTTGTCTCCCTCCCCGGTCCCATCTTCTTTCATTTCTTTCCTCTACCTCCACGACCCCCACCCTGCCTCTCAAACTCCTCATATCAGAGAGATCATATGATAATTGTCTTTCTCTGATTGACTTATTTTGCTTAGCATAATACCCTCTAGTTCCATCCACGTCATTGCAAATGGCAAGATTTCATTTTTCTGATGACTGTACAGTATAGTATTCCATTGTATGTATATATACCACATCTTCTTTACCCATTCATCTGTTTATGGACATCTAGGTTCTTTCCATAGTTTGGCTATTGTGGACATTGCTGCTATAAACATTCGGGTGCACATGCCCCTTTGGATCACTACATTTGTATCTTTAGGGTGAATACCCAGTAGTGCCATTGCTGAGTCATAGGGTAGCTGTATTTTCAACTTCTTGAGGAACGTCCATACTGTTTTCCAGAGTAGCTGCACCAGCTTGCATTTCCACCAACAGTGTAGGAGGGTTCCCCTTTCTCCACATCCTCACCAGCATCTGTCATTTCTTCTTAATTTTAGCCATTCAGACTGGTGTGAGGTGGTATCTCACTGTGGTTTTGATTTGTATTTCTCTGATGGTGAGTGATGTTGAGCAGTTTTTCATGTGTCAGTTGGCCATTTGGATGTCTTCTTTGCAGAAATGTTGTTCATGTCTTCTTCCCATTTCTTGATTAGATTATTTGTTCTTTGGGTGTTGAGTTTGATAAGTGCTTAATAGATTTTGGATACTAGCCCCTTATCTGACAGATAATTTGCAGATATCTTCTCCCATTCTGTCCATTGTATTTGGGTTTTGTTGACTGTTTCCTTTGCTGTGCAAAAGCTTTTGATCTTGATGAAGTCCCAATAGTTTGTTTTTGCCCTTGCTTTCCTTGCTGTTGGCGATGTTTCTAGGAAGAAGTTGCTGCGACTGAGATCAGAGAGGTTGCTATCTGTGTTCTCCTCAAGGATTTTGATGGATTCCTATCTCACATTGAGGTCTTTCATCCATTTTGAGTCTATTTTTGTGTGTGGTGTAAGGAAATGGTCCAATTTCATTCTTCTGCATGTGGCTGCCCAATTTTCCCAACACCATGTGTTGAAGAGACTGTCTTTTTTTCCATTGGACATTCTTTCCTGCTTTGTCCAAGATTAGCTGACCATAGGCTTGAAGGTCCATTTTTGGGCTCTGTATTCTGTTCCATTGATCTATGTGTCTTTTTTTTTTTTTTTAATTTATTAACATATAATGTATTATTTGCCCCAGGGTACATGTCTGTGAATCATTAGGCTTACACATTTCACAGCATTTACCATAGCACATACCCTCCCCAATGTCCATATCGCTACCCCCCCACCTCCCAGCCACCCATAGTTTGTTTCGTGAGTTTAGGAGTCTCTTATGGTTTATCTCCTTCCCCATCCCATCTTGTTTCATTTCTCTCCCCCACTTCCCCCATGTGTCTGCTTTTGTGACAGTACCATACTGTCTTGATGACTACAGCTTTGTAATAGAGTTTGAAGTCTGGAATCGTGATGCCGCCAACTTTGGTTTTCTTTTTCAACATTATTCTGGCTATTTGGGGTCTTTATCTGGTTCCATATAAATTTTAGGATTACTTGTTCCATTTCTTTGAAAAACGTTGGATGGTATTTTGACAGGGATTGCATTAAATGTGTAGATTGCTTTAGGTAGTATAGACATTTTCACAATATTTGTTCTTCCAATCCATGAGCATAGAACATTTTTTCCATTTCTTTATGTCTTCCTCATTTTCTTTAATGAGTACTTTATAGTTTTCTGAGTATAGATTCTATGCCAGTTTGGTTAAGTTTATTCCTAGGTATCTTATGGTTTTGAGTGCAATTATAAATGGGATCAATTCCTTAATTTCTCTTTCTTCTGTCTTGCAGTTTGTGTCTAGAAATGCAACTGATTTCTGTGCATTGATTTTATATCCTGACACTTTACTGAATTCCTGTGTGAATTCTAGCAGTTTTGGAGTGGAGTCTTTTGGATTTTCCACATAAAGTATCATATCATCTGCAAAGAGTGAGAATTTGACGACTTATTTGCTGATTCAGTTGCCTTTTATTTCTTGTCTGTTTGCTGAGGCTAGGACATCTAGTACTATGTTGAGTAGCAGTGGTGATAGTGGATAGCCCTGCCATGTTCCTGACCTTAGGGGAAAAGCTCTCAGTTTTTCCCCATTGAGAATGATACTCGCTGTGGGTTTTTCATAGATGGCTTTGATGATGTTGAGGTATGTATCCTCTATCCCTACACTGTGAAGAGTTTCGATCAAGAAAGGATGCTGTACTTTGTCAAATGCTTTTTCAGCATCAATTGAGAGTATCATATGGTTCTTGTTCTTTCTTTTACTAATGTATTGTATCACATTGATTGATTTGTGGATCTTAAACCAAAATTGTAGCCCAGGAATAAATCCCACTCATTTGTGGTGAATAATCCTTTTAATGTACTGTTGGATCCTATTGGCTGGTATTTTGGTGAGAATTTTTGCATCTGTGTTCATCAAGGATATTGATCTGTAACCTCCTTTTTGATGGGGTCTTTGTCTGGTTTTGGGATCATAGTAATGCTGGCCTCATAAAATGAGTTTGGAAGTTTTCCTTCCATTTCAATATTTTGGAACAGTTTCAGGAGAATAGGTATTCATTCTTCTTCAGATGTTTGGAAGAATTCCCCTTGGGAAACCTCTGGCCCTGGGCTCTTGTTTTTTGTGGGAGAATTTTGATGACTGCTTCCGTCTCCTTACTGGTTATGGGTCTGTTCAGGTTTTCTATTTCTACTTGGTTCAATTTTGGTAGTTTGTATGTCTCTAGGAATGCATCTGTTTCTTCCAGATTGTCAAATTCGCTGGCGTATAGTTGCTCATAATATGTTCTTATAATTGTATTTTTTTGATGTTGTTTGTGATCTGTCCTCTTTCATTCATGATTTTATTAATTTGGGTCCTTTCCTTTTCTTTTTGGTAAATCTGGCCAGGGGTTTATCAATCTTATTAATTCTTTCAAAGAATGAGCTCCTAGTTTTGTTGATTTTTTTTCTACTGTTCTTTTAGTTTCTATTTCATTGATTTCTGCTCTAATATTTATTACTTCTCTTCTCCTGCTGGGTTTAGGCTTTCTTTGCTGTTCTTTCTCTAGTTCCTTTAGGTGTAGGGATAGGTTGTGTACTTGAGATCTTTCTTGTTTCTTGTGAAAGGCTTGTATTGGTATATACTTTCCTCTCAGGACTGCCTTTGCTGTGTCCCAAAGATTTTGAACAGTTATATTTTCATTTTCGTTTGTTTCCATGAATTTTAAAAATTCTTCTTTAACTTCCTGGTTGACCTATTCATTCTTTAGTAGGATGCTCTTTAGCCTTCATGTATTTGAGTTCTTTTCAACTTTCCTCTTGTGGTTGAGTTCTAGTTTCAAAGCATTGTGGTCTGAAAATATGCAGGGAATGATCCTAGTCTTTTGGTACCAGTTTAGACCTGATTTGTGACCCAGGATGTGATCTATCCTGGAGAATGTTTCATGTGAAGTAGAGAAGAATGTGTATTCTGTTGCTTTGGGATGGAATGTTCTGAATATATCTGTGGTGTGCATCTGGTCCAGTGTGTCATTTAAAGCCTTTATTGTTGATCTTTTGTTAGATGATCTGTCCAATTCAGTGAGGGGGGTGTTAAAGTCCCCTACTATTATTGTAGTATTGTCTATGGGTTTCTTTGATTTTGTTGTTAATTGGATTATATAATTGCTGCTCCCATGGTAGGGACATAGCTATTTAAAATTGTTAGTTCTTCTTGTTGGACAGATCCTTTAAATATGGGATAGTGTCCTTACTCATCTCTTATTATGGTCTTTGGCTTAAAATATAATTTATCTGATATGAGGATTGCCAGCCCAGCTTTCTTTTGATGTCCATTAGCATGGTAAATTGTTTTCCACCCTCTCACTTTAAATCTGGTGGTGTCTTTGGGTCTAAAATGAATTTCTTGTAGACAGCATATTGATGGGTCTTGTTTTTTATCCATTCTGATACTCTGTGTCTTTTGATTGGGGCATTTAGCCCATTTACATTCAGGGTAACACCGGGAAGGTATGAATTTAGTGCCATTGTATTGCCTGTCAGGTGATTGTTACTGTATATTGTCTCTGTTTCTTTATGGTCTAGTATTTTTAGTCTCTCTCTTTGCTTAGAGGACCACTTTCAATATTTCCCATAGCGCTGGTTTGGTGTTTGCAAATTCTTTTAGTTTTTATTTGTCCTGGAAGCTTTTTAGCTCTCCTTCTGTTTTCAATGACAGCCTAGCTGGATATGGTATTCTTGGCTACATATTTTTCTCCATTAATGCTCTGAATATATCATGCCAGTTCTTTCTGGCTTGCCAGGTGTCTGTGGATAGGTCTGATGCCACTCTAATATTTCTACCATTTTATGTTACAGATTTCTTGTCCCGAGCTGCTTTCAGGATTTTCTCTTTGTCACTGAAACTTGTAAGTTTTACTATTAGGTGATGGGTTATGGACCTGTTTTTATTGATTTTGAGGGGGGTTCTCTGTTCATCTTGGATTTTCATGTTCTTCCTTTCACCAAATTAGGGAAATTCTCTTCTGTAATTTGCTCCAATATATCTTCTGCCCTTCTCTTTCTTCTTCTTCCGGGATCCCAATTATTCTAATATTGTTTCATCTTTTGGTATCACTTATCTTTTGAATTCTCCCCTTGTGGTCCAGTAGTTGGTCTCTCTTTTCCTCAGATGCTTTATTCTCCATCATTTGGTCTTTTAGATCACTAATTCTCTCTTTTGCCTCATTTATTCTAGCAGAAAGAGCCTCCATTTTTGATTGTACCTCATTAATAACTTTTTTGATTTCAACTTGGTTAGATTTTAGTTCTTTTTTTCTCCAGAAAGGGATTTTATTTCTATAGAAAGTGATACTCTAATATCTTCCATGTTTTTTTTGAGCCCAGCTAGCACCTTGATAATCATCATTCTGAACTCTGGTTCTGATGTACTACGAATGTCTGTATTGTTTCGGTCCTAGCCGTCAGTACTGCTTTTTTTTTTTTTTTTTTGTGGTCAGTTTATCAACCTTGTCATTTTATCCAGATAATAATGAATGAATGAGAGAACAAAATACTAAGAGGGTAGCAATGACCCCAGAAAGATATACACTAACCAAATCAGAAGTGACCCAAAACCGGGGGGAGAAGAAAGGGGTGGAATATAGATACATACATACATATGTGTGTGTGTGTGTATTAGACTGGTGAATAGATAGATCCTCACACTTGATTTTTGATATATTTTGGTCTGTTATAAAAAACTAACTCCCAAAATTTTAAAGAAAGAAAAACTTATATAGAAAAATAAGGGTTAATATAATGAAAGGATGGAGTATGACTGTAAAGATGAAAATTAAGAAAGATTCTAAGAAAGGAATTGATAAGAAGGTTGAAAAAAGAAAAGAATGTGATCAGGCTGGAGACTAGAATGAAGCCATGTGCTAAATTTAGGATATATTTTGATCTATTAGAAGAAATTTTATCCCAAAATTTTAAAGAAAAAAAAAACCCCTATATATGTACCAAAAATAAGGTTAAATACAATGAAGGTATAGAATATGAATATAACAATGAAAATTAAAAAAAGATATTTTAAAAAGGTATAGATAAGATAAAATAGTTAAAAAAAACTTTAAAATAGGAAAGAGGAAAAATTAACAAAATAAAATAAGAAAAAAATAAAATTAAAAAAATTTAACTTTGAAAGACTGAAGGATCATGGGAAAAAAGTCCCTAATTGTATGTGTTGCATCGTTCTCATTGTGTTCCGTCGTTCTCATTGGTTGGTGACCTTGGTCTTGGCTGAATGTTCTTACTGATCTTCTGGGGGAGGGACCTGTTGCAGTGATTCTCAAATGTCTTTGCCTGAGGTGGAATTGCACCGCCCTTGGCAGGGGCCAGGCTAAGTAATCTGCTCAGATTTTGTCTCAGGAGCTTTGTTCCCTGAATGCTTTCCTTATAGCTTTGGAGGCTGGGAATAAAAATGGCGGCCTCCCAATCTCCATCCCCATGGGAGCTGATAGCTTGAGGCCCCCCTCCTCAGTGCTCTCTCAGAGAAAAGCTGCCAATCCCTCCCATCTTCCTGGTGTCTGGCCATACTCTGTGCTCATCTGGCCTGTGACCGAGCATTTCTATCTTTGGTGCATGGCCCCGTTTGGAATCTTTAAACCCAGCTGATTCCTGCAGTGTGTCCCCACGCTACTCCTCCCAGAGGAGGAAGGTGGGTCTCCTTGAATCTGCTGCTTATTGGTTCCCTGCCTGAAGAGCAGTAGCCTAACTGTGCCGCGGATCACGGGTTAAGGTAATCCCGAGCTGAGAGCCCACTCTTTTGTATCTTCATATGGCTGTCTCTTGAGCTGCTTCCCCGCTCTGATACTCGGGAGCTCTGCCACAATCAGACACCCCTGGTCTTTCTGTGACCCTACGGGTCCTGAGACCACACTGTCCCGATGAGGGCTCCATGCCCTGCTTAGCCTCTGGAGCGATATCCCTCGTTGGAGCAGACTTCTAAACATTCTAATTTTGTGCTCTGCTGCTCTACCACTTGCGGGGAGCTGGCCCCTTTCCCCATGGTCTATCTTCATGAATGTTGCCTCAGATTCACTTCTCTACCTGTCCAGGCTTCCAGAAAGTGGTCGATTTTCTGTTCCTAGAATTGCTGCTCTTCTCTTCAATATCCTGTTGAGTTTATAGGTGTTCAGAATGGTTTGATAACTATTTAGCTGAACTCTTGGGACTTGATGATATTTTAGTCCCCTACTCCTCCACCGTCTTGCTCCTTCCCCCCAGACTTTGGTTTTTATGTAAGTTCAATATTCTTTGCATGTCTTCTGTTTCCACCTCTTTCCTTTCTTTATCTCATTGCTATTTTCTTGGTTATTTTATTGCTTTTTTTTAAGGCCCATATTAAACTTCAAATCTGTTTTTCCCTCTGGCATTTAATAATTTTGACTTTATTTCTTAAATGATTCCTTTGTCTTCTTTTTAATCCATTAATTCAGACAACTCTCATTTCAGTCCTTTCTGTTTCTTACCCTTTTCCATTTTACATTTCCAAGTATGATTCAGTGTGTGTGTGTTTGTGTGTGTGATATTCCCATATGCTCAGTCGAGGACATTTATTTCAGTTTGGAGTGTTGTACTCATTTTTTCTGTGGCTTGGTTAGAATTTTGGGGAGACTTTTCATCAGTTCAGAGGTTTGGATGATCACTTTTCGTTTCCAGAGAGGCTGGTGGAGAGATTAAGTTCCATAATCTTGGTTCCCACTCAGCCTGTGCCATTTAAATATTCGAAACTCTGCAGAGCCCCCACATGTACTCTGTGACACCCAGTTCTCATCCACCTCACAGTACATCAGGGTTGGAAAAAGCCATCATGTAATGATGCTATCTATGGCAACTTGATGTCAAGTCTTTCTGACTGCAGGTTTTCATGTCTGCTGTGTCTGACACCCTACAAAGTTCAAAATAGGCTTTTCTTGAAGGGGATGAAGATAGGAGCAATGATGCTCTGTGTCTGTTAACCAGTTATTTGGATATTATCCACAAGATCTCACAAAAAGTTCGTGATAGACTTACACGATACAGTTGCCCTAGCCAGACACCTTTATTTTTTTTAAGAACCCCAGAATTTAAAACAGATAATATGATCTCATTGGTCAAGTGGTAAAATGTTTACCAAGATATTGTTTATAATTTTAAGGAAATCCTAATGGCTCCAAGGGGACAGAAATTTAGTCTCCCTTTTAGGCACAGATTTTATGTATGTTTTTTTAAAAGGAATTTTGATGGTAGGGAAACAGACCTTTCCCCCCCTGAAATTTGATTTTCTTCCCCTGAGATTGAACGGACTCTATATGTTCCCTCTAGGGTGGTAGAACTTCTCCACCGGTTCTTTACCCAGACTACCCCAGGAGAAATACTCCTATACCTCAGTGTCTCAGTGGATGATATTGTCATTCAAGAGTGTTTAAACATTTAGACATTTCCAAATATTTCTAGATCATTGTCCCTGACTTGCTAACATATCAACTCTTGCTCCAGTGCAAAACTATTTAGTCTTCCCAAGAACAAAATGGAAGCATTACTCAGGGCAGAAAGAAATACAGAATCAAAGTAGCTTGCTCTGTAGGAAATAAAAACAGTGAATCTTTTTAGTTTTCACCCTGTTGTTAGGCTATATTAAACTCACACAGCAACAGACATCAGTTTCCCTGGATTATTTTGGATTGATGCTGATGTACAGTTTGGGGTTTTTGTTTACTTTGTTTAGGAGGGGGCAGTGTATTAAAGCATGGAGGTCTTGTGTAGCTGATTGGAATGCTTTTTTTTTTTTTAAATGTTATGAAACACATCTCCCTTTTGAGCAATAGTCCAGGGGAGCAATCACATATGAGAATAAAAACAAGAGAGTGGTAATACAGCAAGCAGCGTATGATTCAATAACTCTACTAGATTGCTTTATTGGTTAGGTAATGAAGCATGCTAGGGAATTTCAACCAAACATGAGTCAACACACTGCCAACTAACATCTGAAATAACTGAACTACAAGTTACGGAAGTATGGGGAGAAGTGAGGCATTACATTACTCCTGATTGGAAAGTGTGCCCCTGGTTCTTTTCCCCAACACTTTATGGAGAAGTCGACCCAGGGTTGTTTGGAAAAGGCACGTGGTTCTCAGGCCTTCTCCAAACTCCTCATGTTGCCCTGAGGATAGCTGGTTGTTTTTTTTTTAATCTGACGACATTCAAACTAGGCTGGTACATACATAAGACATTCTCAAGTATAGGAAATTGCTTTTCTTAACTGTACACTTTTTAGAAATTTGCTGTTTAATTACCTGCTGCCTCTCTATTGCTTGGATTTCCTTCAGGATTCAGGGGGCGGGTTGGGAGAGAGATTGCCTTTGCGGTTTTAATATAATTATTCATAATGACTACATATGGTCATTTTATAAGTTCCTAATTATTTTAAGTGATTGGTGCATGGTCATTTGCATAGGCTATTTAGCAGAATACTCATTTTGTTCAGTGACTTACATATAAATCACTGAATATTCTTTAGGCAGGTGGGAGAACCACCCCCCACCCCACATCATTCATGGCTCCAGCATACGCATTCCACAATGTTTAATGTAAACCGTAATAGCAGCTTGGATTCATTGCTCTTGAAATGGTTATGTGGTTGATGTAGGAAAACATGTTTTAAATTTTTCTTTCAGTAGCAGATGGTGCATGGATTATATTTGATTCAGGCACTGCTGTCCAAGGAAATTGTCAAGGATTCCCCCCTCCCGCCCCTGTTATTATAAAAGAGAGGGATGTAAACCTTCTGGACCAACCCATTCATTTTACAGACGAGCAAACTGAGACCTCGAATATTGAATAATTTCCCCCAAATCACTAGTTTTTAGATAGAGCGAGGGCTAAAATTCACATCTCTTGACGGTCAGCCTAATTTTCTTTTCTTCATACTGCACACTTTCTCTTGATAGTTGATAGGATATATGCCACTTCAGAAAAAGAGGGGATTCTCATTGTGGTTATATTTTACCTACCTTCCTCTTCTGAAAGCCAACTTCCACTGATTCATAGTAAAGGCCAGATATTTTGTGGTGCTAATTCCATGTGGGGTATAATTTGTGGCTTCTGGGTTACCCACTTGTGTCCACATCCCTCCTGAATCTGTTAGCTTCCATGATCACCTGAAGGAAGGGGCCTTGAAAGTTCATCTAATTCAGTGATTGTTCCAACGCTAATTTGCAGGCTGGTGATGCACTATTCCATTTCTCCCTAGTCGAGAGAAAAAATAAGCAGATAATAAATCATTGTAGGGAGTTTCGTCCTCATTGGGAAAATAAGGAAAGGTGCATATAGGCCAGCCTTCCCTTTTAATTACCCCAACCCCTGCATCGTTCCCTTTATGCTTGTGTGTTCTCATGTGTCTGCCTGTCCGTGAAATCCACAAATTAAAGACCACTAGGGCATGGGGTTATTTTCCAGGAAACCACACTTTTAAAATGTCATTTTACCATATATATTTTCTGGCTAAACCAAGAAATAAGGGGATTTGAGCCCAAATGCTTAAAACAAATAAAACCTCCCTCCTCCCCCACTGCCAAATCAACATTCGCTGTTCTGGGTCTTTTCCCACAATTGAAAAACAACTCTTCCACTATAGATAGCATGAGAGGTGTTGCCTGTGAATTCACTAATTGCTCATCTACTCCCTTGATCTTTATCTACAACTATCGGAGATACCTCACAAAGGAGTGCCCTCTCTTTCTAGCTTTAAAAATTATTTACTGTGATTTTAAATGTATACAGACATTACTTATGGGCTACAAGTTCTTATACAATGAACTCCCTCACCTGGGTACACATTTGGGATCAAAAACTCCCCATGGAGATGTGTCTGTCTACCTCCCAACTTATTCTATGTCCATTAGTTATGAATATCAGCATTTTTTTCATTGAGGATTTTGGGGAATGATAGGGAAAAGACAATGAGTTCTTTGGTTGCCATTTGTGTTGTCATTGATCAGTGAAGCTGGATCTCCATCAGCCACTTTCTTTCAGCATCTCAAGTTGGAAACCTTCACCTGGAAATAGGGAGGAAACAGGGCATCGCATAGCAGGCAAATTTAAGATGCTGTGAACAACCTAATATGAGGATTTGGACTGCTAGTCTAAAAGGTTTCCATTCTCTGGGATGCTCCAGTGGAGCAAATAAATAAAGTAACGCATCAGTCCTCCCAGTGGTAGAAGACCCTGCTGTCCATGGTGTCTGCAGATTAGCAGCAACAGTGGCAGCTTTTGGTACCAAAGGGGAACCTGAACCACCCGTGTCTGCTAAGGAATCTCTGTCCAGTTTTGGATCCCTCTGATGGATATTTGTATTAGTCGAGACTCCCATCCTTGATATCCTGGTCAATCCCCAACAAATCACTCTCTAAGAGGTTTAAGTTTGACAGCAATGACTGTGAACAAGGTGAAAACATTCTGTGGCAGGAGTGAAGGTGTTGTCAAGAAAGAGCTGCTTTATTGCTAACATAGTATAATGCAGAATAGCAGGGAGGTCAAACAGTTAAATTTATATAATGTACACCATTTCCCCCAGCACATGCCTAATGCGTTCTTGATTTCAGGTTCCTGTGGCCTGATGCCGGCACTGCATCCATCATACTATAGAGGGTCAGGGAAAGCATTTTCTTAATGCTAAGAGCTGTAGCAGCAGCAACAACAGCAGAATCAACAGCAAACTAGTCACTGTAACCATTGTCTTTGGTTCTGGGAGAGACCTAGAGATTTATGAGTGAATCAGACCACTTCATCCATCTACACTGAAAGTCTGCTATTTCTGAAGTATGTTGACATGTGGGTCCATCATGCCTGGCTTCGTGCACTTAACACTCAAAACTGGTGAGAAGTAACTTAGCTTGATGTCTGAGACCATGGGCTCCAGAACCACTCTGCTTGACTGTCCCTTTCCACTGACTGGTACTTGGTCGAATTGGGAACTGCCAGTTAGGCTTTCTGGATCATCGCTTCCTCATCTATAAAACAGGAATGATAATGACAGTGATAGCAATGACACCCAACGTGTAGCCATCTTGAAAGATTATAAATACACACCAGATCCTCAACAGTGCCTGATACATGGTGGGCAGTTAATAGAGATCTCTTCTCCCTGTGATCACAGCATCAATCAAAACAGGGCTTCTCTAAGTGTTCAGCAGGTCTGAGAATCACCTGAGGGAGCGCCTTCCAGAGGAACATTCCCAGATCCTACTCCACACTTCCTGAATTGCTGTGGATTTGCACTTTTGATAAGCTCTCTAAAAGGTTAAAGTTAGAGAATCAATGATCTTGAGGAAAGGTGAAAAGCATTCTGAGACCAAAGGAATGGAGGCCATCACTAGGTGGTCCTGTTTAATAGATAGGGAGAGATGAGAAGCATTCTACTCTGTAATTCAGAGTGGTAGGGAGCTGAAACATTGCCTAATTCTGAAGCAGCAACAACTCCAGACCCCTGATGTTTAAATAGGAAACCCAGATAACACCCCTTATTCTAACTGCAGCCGTGCTAACCAAGATAACAGCTGTCTCCATTCAAACACACATATATCTGTTCTTGGTGACTAGTGCCTTTTGTGACTGTGGCCAGAAGAAATGTGCCTTTGTGGCTTTAATTTTGCACTCTTAACTAATTAAATTGTATATGTGAACTGAAATATTTGAATGCCCAAGATAATAAAAATAATCCATGATAAATAGAACAAATGGAGTAAAAGTAAAGTAGATTTAGTGGCACCAGAGTTTACTGAGCATCTGTGATTAGATTGTGTTCCCTAGTATGCTTTGGGGACTGTAATTCAATCTGCAGTTTGAACTGATGACTTGTTTTCTTTAGAGGTTTAGGGGAAGAAAGGAATACTTGTTCTTAATAGCTCGTTTCTCTTTCAGTGACCATTTGTTCAATCTTGAGGGTGGGAATGGGGGACATTACTTAGGAAAAGGAATGAGTTTATTTTGATGTTGTCCTAGGAGCGGGGGTGGGGGTGCGGGCAGAGTATAGGAGTGGGGGCATATGGGAGCAAACAGTCTGGCATATGAGTGTGAAGATGGTGGAGGGTGACCATCCTCATTTGCCTGGGACAGTCCCGGTTTTAGCACCTGGCACTTAAAACAGCATCCTGGAACCACTTTTGTCCTGACAGAAGCAGAAGGGTCAGTCACCCCCAAAGTCAAAGAAGTGCACGTTTGTTCTTTAAGCACTGCCTGAAGGAAGTGCTTCTTATACTCTAGTGTACTGCTTCTCAGACTTTATTATGTTTACATATTACCTGGGAATTTGATCACATGCAGAATCTGATTCAGTCAGTATGGGTGGGTTCCAGAGATGCTGTGTTTGTGACAGGATGCTCAGCCTTGCACTGCATTTAAATACCAAGCTTCTAGAAGCCATAGTGGTAAATGAGTAGGTTTATCAAAGAGCAAATTCAGGAGTCCTGCTCATTCTAATTCTCAGTTCTTTCCCTTTCTCTCCCCAGAATTGTGCCTTTTAAATAAGCACCAGAGTTGCTTTTCAGTTTTAACCAAAAAGGCTTTCTTTACCTTTTGGATAAAATACTAACTTAGAGTCTCCAGAAACTAGAGGAAGACAAAGAAGCTTTCTAAACTAAAATCTCAAGTGAGCGATTCTGTATAAATGGAAAACCAAATGGAGGGATTTTTCATTTTCTTCTGGTTATTTTGCCATGAAGTTAGAAGTTTTGTCACTTCTTCAAGTGGAAATCTTGAAAATAGTTCCCTGTCATTCTTGCCCTTGTTTGAGTGTCTCTCAGTGGTATCTGACAGCTGTGTGGGCAATCAAAAAATATTTGTGAAACAAATGAAAAAGTGAGCTCAGGGCACCTGGGTGGCTCAGTCGGTTAAGCAGCTGCCTTAGGCTCAGATCATGATCCCAGAGTCCTGGGATTGAGCCCCATGTCAGGCTCCCTGCTCAGTGGGGACTCTGCTTCTCCCTCTCTCTCTCCTGCTGTGCTCTCTCTTTCTCTCAAATAAATAAATAAATAAAATCTTAAAAAAAAAGAAAAAGTGAGCTCATCTAAGTGCAGTACTTCTCAAACTTTAAGGTGAAGAGGAATCACATGGAGATGTTGTTAGAAGTGCAAATCTTAATTCAGTAGATCTGGGGATTGACCTGATATTCAGCATTTCCCACATGCTCTAAGACAATGCCAGTGCTATGGACCACACTTTGAGTAGCAAGACTCAACACTCAAGAAAAGTTTAAAGCTGTATATTCATAGGTATGTCACTGTACTGTTCAGTTACTAGGAAGTGGGATAATAATTTTGACATTCAGAACATACAGATGGCACCTAGAGCTGAAAGAAAACCGTGTGAGTCTCTTGGTCACGGTCAAGCCTGTGTGTTGAAAATGTAATTGCATGTAGTTTATTCCAGCTCCTTTTACCAGGGATCTTCCAATTTACGATAAATATGCCACACACATACACAACACACACACATACACACACACACAGCTTAACAGTCAGCGTGTATAAAGACTATTAAGCCAGTTTATGGTGACCTGATAAAATTGTCTGTGGTGTATAAGTGAAAGTCAGTGCCCTGTAAGTTTACGGTGCCACAAAGGTAAACCCGTAATTGGGGTGGAGGTTGGGGAGAGGGCCATGAGACATACGTGTCCACAGTGAACCAGCTAATTGAGCTGGAAAGAGTTCTGTTTTGCTCCTTGGGGGAATTTCATTGCCTAGATGTTACTCAGTGTTTATTTTCAACAAAAAGCCAAACCCAAAAGCTTCTTGCCTCAGTTGTGGCCACATTAAAAGAAATACAGAGCATCAGACATTAAGAGCAAATTGCATTGTCCTTGCATCTCTCAAAGGATGTTTGTAAATGAGGAAGTAGATTATTAACGTATGCTTAAAACATTTTTAAAATTCTTTTTACCCATCTCGTGTACTTTTTATATCCTTCATCCAGTGTCCACTGCTACCCTCAGAAACCAATTCTCAAGACTCCCAACACTCAAGCTGTGGAATGCTCCTTCACATCCTTTTCTTCCCTGTTGTCTTCATCTTCTAGTCTACCCTTTCTCTGATAGTGATACTTGGCTTTTTTCAACAGGAACCCATAATCTTCTCTTTTCCAGTTCTACTTTTTTTTTTTTTCCCCATTGCACTAGTTCTGAGCAATAAAATTTGGAAAACCAAGCTGGGAAGGAAGGAGTTATTTTTTTGTGGGCTGGAGAAGAGAAAAGCTGTGAATATTCATATGCTAATAACATCTCCTTGCTATAAACTGTATATCATCGAGCACCTTGGAGAAGTGTATGGCTCACAAAAATGACCCATCCAGGAACCGGTTAGAATATTTAGATGATTTAGAATAGAATTAATTAGAGTAGAAATTACTATAGAATTGTCAAGGTCACAATAAATGAGAATAATTAGTGAATTAATTAATTGGATGCTGTTCTATATAGCTAGTATTTGTTTTAAAGATTTTTATGAGTACTTTTCTTTCCTGAAAGTCATTATACAGGTTTATGTTAGCCTGGTGATGGTGCATACTTAGCTTAATATCATTCAGAAAACCAATATTTTGAAAGGTAGAATGGGAAACTGTCCTATGCTAAGGAAAATCCAGAACGGTTTTAAGGTTCTAAAAATGTATTTGCATTCTTTTCCAATTTATCTGCCAACTTGAGCTAATAAATGTTAAACAATTTCAAAAAGAATCAGCTGGGTCTATTCCGAGGAGTAAATAAAACCATTTGTATATATGTTCACCACCTTAGGTAGTGATAGTCTTTTGGGGGAAAAAAAAAGACCTTATTAAGGAATCTTGGTTTGCTCCCTGCAAATGTTATAATGCTGTTGTTTTCTGTTTTTTAATTTTACATATCCCTGGCTCATATATTGAACCAAATTTGGATTGTGACTTATGCCAAAATGGTAAAGTTTATATTAATGAGATAATATTTTTTTTTTGTATTACCAGAGAAGCATCTTCCTAACTTTATGATATGTATGTGTGTGTGTGTGTGTGTGTGTGTGTGTGTGTGTGTGTTTAATGAAGCACTGGTTACCATGTGAGAAACAAACAGTGGACAGAAAGACCAGCAGAGTCTGTTACAAAGAGTTCAAACAAGAAGTGATGCCATCTTAGAATAATGTGCTGAGGGTGAGGGAGAGAAGTGAACTGACAATAGATTCAACAAATCTCAGGCATCCCATCAAGATAAATTGGTGATGGAGTTGTAATGGGGAGTTTGGGGAAAGATGAGTCTAACATGACTTTTGCCTTCTGTGGTGTGTTTGAATGGATAGTGGTGCCATTCACTGAGATTGGAAATTCCGGAAGAATGTTGGGGTTGAGTTGAGGGTCTGGACCCTAAGTTCACACACTCATTAATT
This sequence comes from Nasua narica, assembly GCA_028533885.1. Taxonomy (NCBI): domain Eukaryota; kingdom Metazoa; phylum Chordata; class Mammalia; order Carnivora; family Procyonidae; genus Nasua; species Nasua narica. The sequence goes on from CM052805.1 coordinate 5,071,457, forward strand.
GTTGTGGATTTCCTCGGCATATGATGGTGAGCTGCAGATGCAGCCCTGGATATGGCTCATGCACGAGGGAGTCGACTGGCTTCCTGCCGGTCGTCTTCACATCTCCCGATGCCTCCTCCTGCCGGAATTGCCCCACCTTTTCCACTCTCCCTCCTTGCTACTATTACCCTAGCCCTGACAGCCTTCTGAGTCAGTCTACATTACTGTAGCAGACGTTTAATTCTCCTTTTGTAGGAGGGCTTTCCTAAAAGCTATGAAAGTAGACTTCCTTTTCTTTGGTGAAGAAACTATATCCCTGTGAGCTTACACCCTGCTTCTCTAATGAGTAACTTTCAGGGTAAGAGGACAGCAGCATTGATTTTTTTCTGAGATTCTGGATTGGGGCTGTTATAGATACTCAGTAAATATTGCCTGATGGGGGAATGGTTGCCAAATTCATCATCCCATTTTGGGGTTTGTGGTGGTGGTTGTTACTTTGATTTAATTTAAATTTGTAATGGAGATCCATTCATATGGTTCTAATTTCCAACCCCTGGCCTCAAGGATGCCTAGTTCTTTTTCCAGAGGTAAACACCCTTAACTCTGCCTGCAACTTCTCCAAGACATAAGATAGACAATTTCTAAGATATAGAAAATCACTATCCTTTGCAATGTATAGTCAGCCGAGTGAATTTACTGTCACGTCATTAGTAGGGAACAATGTCAGGTAATCCCAAATCAAGGGAAGAAGAAACTAATGAATATTTTTTGTAAGCACTAGGAATCATACAAGATGCTTTTTGTATGCTCTTTTGTCTAATTGATGAGATAGGTACTATTTTATAAGAGAGGAAACTGAGGCTCAGAGGTTGAAGACATGGCCGGGAAGTAGAGAAAATAACGCCCAAGTCTGTCTGACTCCAAAACTCATTCTCTTCGCTTTCTGCGTCAGAGAGCGTGATTCATCTAGGAGGCAGAGTATACTAAGTTTCTATGCACCTAAGACTTTTTTCTATTGTGTATAAAGCCTTAAACCAAAAGTGTCATGCACCTTGGTGCAGAATTGCTACTCCATCAGAAGTCCTTAGGAACACAGTGCAGCACAAACTGAAACTTGAGAAGTTTAGATGAGATTTGTAGAGCTGTAGAAAAGAAGTTTTGCATTGTCTCTGAATTGGTCATTCTCAGCGACAGAGTCATTTACGAGATGGGGCAATCATAGAAAGCAGTGGCTTTTAAAAAACACTTTAGCTGCCAAAAATCTCATTCCAATTCTCTGGAAGAGTGCTGTCGTACCAAGTGTAATTCACCAGCCCAGTGCCTTTCTGGAAGTTGTGAAATTGAAGAGTTGCTTTTGTCCAAATGAATAAACACCACTGAGATGAGCCGACCAGCTTGTCCACCATTGAGCTTGATATGATCAGACATCTAGAACTTCTTCCCCTGGTTGTCTGTCCGAGATCCCTGTCTCTTCCCTCTCGGCCTTTCTCTGTCCCTCTCTCAGCTTTTCTCCTTTTGATAACTGAAAAAGGTCAGCTCTGAGGGAGTCCCAGAAAAAGAAGTAGGTATCTATCTTTTCTTCTTTACAGTATTCATTACCAGTTTTTGCTGTTATGGTAACTAACAGCAAATATGCCTTTTATGTACATAATTAGGGATTATGGATCAGTCACCTTCACCGGCATACGTATGTTTATCCATACAACTTGCGTAGGTTTTTGTTTTGTTTTTAGCTCTCCAGAAGAGTCTTCCCTCCTTTTGTTTTTTATTTTATTTTGGAGAAATGACCTTTCCACCACACTGTGCTCCAAATGGACCTGTCAATGACGACTTCTGACAGGATGAACAGGTCCCCTGTGGGCCATACACATAGCTCCTGTGAGTTCCTCCTCTTCGACCAAGTATGGTGAAGAAGTGGACAGAAAAACCAAGCCTGACTACTTGTCCTCTCTCCCCTGGGACCCTGACTCTTTGAAAGAAGGGCTAATTAATGATGAACCAATGGCATTTATTTCTGTATTAATGGTACCCTTTTATGAGTCTTGGTTCTGTCAGTATCCCCCCCTGCCTGCTTCCCTTTGTAATAAGTTAACAAGTTACAGGTTCTTTTGCTTCCAGCCATATAATTACTGGATAATTCACTACGTCTCATTCCAAAATGGATTTAAACAATCTCTGGAAGTAATTAAAAAATAGACACAGAAAAAAATTAGGATGACATCATAATGAAAACACCTGAATACTTCTGCCTGGGATGCCATAGCTCAGTTGCTTATATTGGGAACACAGTTTTACTGAGGGACTTCTGAGGACTCCAAACTCTAGGGGTAGTTTTACTGGGGTTTGGAAAAGAATTATATAGATCTGGTTTTACAGGAATTGACTTAAGAAAGAGAAAGCCTGAGATACCTGTAAAGCGAATAAAAGAGAAAAAAAGATAAGGAGTAGAATTATCATTTAACTCTATGATAATAGAATTGGACCCAATGATGTTGGACAAGATGATGAATGGTATTGGATAAAATCACTTCTTTTAATATGATTAGGTTTTAGCCAGGTAACATTTAATATTTTTATCTTTTATTAAATGGAATAGAATAGAAGTGTTTCATTAAATAGAGTATTTTTTCTCTCTCCATGAATATCATAGAATTTCTGCATGCACAGTGCAGGAGAAAAGGGTATGTGAGTTATTATATAGCTAGTCCTCATAAAGTTCCAAAATTAGCAAGGCCTTTTCTGGTTTAGGGAAGATTAACAACCCGGGTGTTAACATTTATAAGATACAGGAGAAATGACTGAAATAGGTTGCACACTGGAACTTCAGAACTTCCTGTATATATTTATTTTTCTCAACATGAATGGAAATAGCCATGCCACTTTGCACATCCTGCAATACAAGTTTGCTGCTTGTGTTTTTGGATCGATATATAAGGTTTCTTTCATCAGTCTCCATAGGAGGTAGCCTTCCTGAGAAACATGCCGTCAAAGCAAACTCATTTAAAATAAATTAATTAATGACTTTTCAGTGTAAGACCTCAAGGGATAAATTATTTTCCCTTCTGTTAGAACGAATGCCTGTAAATATTAGGAAGCTCCTTGCATCTCCTGTTTTGTTTAGAAGTGTGTTTGCAATGGAGGTTTCTCCTGTACATAGACTATGCCAACAGGACCGTAGAAATGGCAGTGTGGAAAGCAACGTGCCATTTTGCACTTAAAAGTTTCAACTCAGTTTTTAATGCCCAGATCTTTGCGTATTTTAGGAACAAGTATGGCCCAGTCCTAGCTGGAGATCTGGCGGCTGGTCTCTGCTTTGTGCATTTTGCTTTTGCCGTGAAAGGGTTCCCATGCAGGGTCATGCAGCTAAAAACAATTTTGAGATCTATGAAGAAAACCATCATTTTGTTTTGTTTTGTTTTTACCCTCGTAAGAAAATAAAATAAAATGCAGCCTATGTGCCCAGGCCTACCATTTTATGGCTAAAAATAAGACCACAGTTATTTTATATACCAAAATTATAATTAAAGGAAAAATCTCTGGCTTGTTACTAAAAATCAAGCTTCCATGGTCCTCAAGGAAGTGTCCAAATTATTTCTGGCAGTTTTCGAAGGGTACCTTACTTAAGCCCATGTTCCATGTATCTCCTTTTCCAGATTCTAATTGACCACATCCAGGTACCTGCTTCCAGAAGCTCACCATTGCTACTTCTGCTGAGAACTCTTGTACACTCCCAAATGTCATCTTTGGATGCTCCCATGGCTCTAGTTTTGGAACCCCAGACTATCCTTAGGTTTTCTTTAGAGAGTGGGAAAATGATCCTCTCTCTGACTCTATGCTGTGATTTGTCATTGTGTCCCCAAATTATCTTGGCCTGTGCTGACATTAGGTCTTTCATTTTCTGCATCTAAGCCCCTCTGTCCCCAGAGGGCTCCAAAGCCACAGGAGGAACTGAGTAGGGTGTGGATGCAGTTTCCGTTCCGTTTTGAATATCCTCAGTACCTTTGCAAGCCCCAGACTCCCATTCCCTATCAAAATCTTCTCCCTCCTTCTCTAGTTATAAAATGAAACCTTCAGGGCAAGTCAGAGGCAGCAAGCACATGCAGAGTTTGGGAAAGATCTGTTTGGAATGAGTGTAGAAAAGGGCAGAGCAAGGAGGTGCTTGTACTCTCAAGGGTTCGATTTCAGCTCAACCAAAGCCCCTTGTTACATAAAAGAAGAGAAACATTGGCCCAGACTGGTTGCATTTCCTCCCTGAAGTTACCCAGCAAATTATTAACCAGGCCCCACCACTAATACTCTCATCTTAGTACAGGCAATATCTGAGGTGCGGTTCAGTGATCTATACAAAGGGAAATTAGATTCAAACAAACATAACAACTTGTCCTGGAGTGAAAAGCAGATGCATAATTTCTCTCATTTGTCCCTACTTTATTTAATAGCCCACATAGGGAGCTTATTTAAAACAACAACACACCAAACATTATGAGAAGATCTCATTGAATCATCAACATCATCATCATCATAATAATTATTTTCTTCTGTGATGTAATAACCTAGAGGAAAATCAGGGGGGACCTAAATGAGAAAATTGTCCTTTTGGGCTCTTTAAGTTGAAAGCAAGAAAGTTATTTAAGATAGAATTTGTGGACACATGCTAAGTGTTGTTCTTTTCTGTGACAGTAAAAAATGACATGCTTTTATTCAGTAACTAACTCTTGACGACCTACTATGTGTTAGGCCTGATGCTGGGCTCTGAGCACAGTGGGAGCATATTAGTCATGGTCTCCATCATCATGGAACTTAGAGTCTAATGTGAGGGTGGTTGGGGGACAGGTATTAATCAAATAAATCAATAATTGTTATCTTTAATATGTGCTTAATTATTAAGGGAAGTTACAATGGGTCCATGGGAGTAGAAACCAGAGGCAACTGGGGTGCCTGGATGTCTCAGTTTATGAAGCATGCAATTCATGGTCTCGAGGTTGTAGGCTCAAGCCCCATCCTGGGAGTAGAGATTATTTAAAAAATAATAAATAAAAATCTTGAAAGAAAGAGGAAGGAAGGAAGGAAAGAAAAGAAAGGAGGAAAGAAGGAAAGAAAGAGAAGATAGGAAGGAAGGAAAGGAAGGAAGGAAGGAAGGAAGGAAGGAAGGAAGGAAGGAAGGAAGGAAACCAGAGAGGATGGATGCAAATTCAGGGAGGTTTTTCTCAAAGAAGTGACATTTTTGAGAAGATATCTGAAGGATGAGTAGAGGTTCACTAGGTTGAGAGATGCCTTGCTGGAAGGGAGAGCAGAAGCGTCTGAGAAGCTCTTGGAAGCCTCAGGTCTTAGGGCCACACAAAGCAGTGGAGGAGAGGCAAGACTGAGTCTTGCAAGAGCACATCGGGTTCTGGGGTGTGCCTTTGAAAGACATTAAGTAAATGAGTGCTGTCACTTTGCATCTTTAAGCTGTCATTCCAGCAGGCTCTGCGGTAGTCATTGTACAGTTTCTATCCATAGAATATTTCATCGAATCCTCCAAAAGATGAGTAAACTGCATATTGTAGACAGTATGTGATTTCCTCAACATTACCCACTTAGGACTTGCCAGAGGCAAGATTCACACCAGGTCTGCAGACTTTGAGCACACATTCTTAACCTTTACACACTTGCTTCTGGTGCTAAGAAGAGCTCTCCTATTGTTTGTAGGCAAACCTCATTCTAATTTTGATTACCTAATATTTCCACTCTTAATAATTACTTTAGGAGGAAAAGAAATTCAATCATCACCAAATTTGTCAACGCTGTGTCTACAACAGTGGGTGTAATTAGAAAAAATAATTTCATTCAATTGATGCCAAGGGCAGTGTTGAGCCATTGGAAATAAAATGCTTGAAGACCTTCAGATCTAGAATCTTAGCAGTGTTAAGATTGGGAAGTACTTTGGGGAAAAGAGTTCCTTTCTGGGTATTATGCCACTTTAAAAGAATCATGGCATCTCTGCTTCATTATTGAAAAGTATGAGGGAGGGAGGGAGGGAGGAAGGGAAGAATGAAGGAAAGGAGGAGGAGGAAAAAGCCTTCTAGATGGAAGACAATCTTGGGTTTTGTTACAAGACTGGCCCAAGTTTTTCTTCACACAGTTTTTGTCCGCTGAGGAACTGGACTCCAGTCTAGGTGGTTCTGGCTTTAGAAGGAAGCCTTGGCCCTCAGGAGGAGAGCTTTGAAGTGGCAGAGTACATATTGCTGGCCAGAGGTTCTGAGTAAAGCTAAGCCCTTGACTGGATCTGTAAGACGTCAAACTGTCCACATGATTGAAGGCAAGGAACTTTGTTCCCAGAGCTTTTAAGGTGAAAACAGACACCCAGGTAGCACATTTCTGACCGCCTTTATCTGTCATAACTTCAAACACACTTAACCAGAACACGGCTTTCATGTGGGAGGATGCTGCTTAACTGTCAGCTGCGGGCATCACCTTCTTCTACTGTCTCATGATGGAAATAACTCAGTTTTAAAACTTAGTTTGGAGCAAACCGCACTGAAGTTGGGCACTCTAAGCACATTTCTATTACAGGAGGCTTTTTCTTAAATTTATTTCTGGCTACAGAAATTTTATAATTGACAATCACTTCAGTATCCATAAGGTCCTCTTGGCATAAGATTCATATCAGACGGCGGGGGCCCTGCTCTCCCTGAGGGTTTGCCTCATACCCCGTTACTGCACCTTCAGCTAGGAGTCTCACTGTGTCTCCTTACTGTGCTTTAGAATTAGTTAGAATTAGTTGACCTGATTTTACATATAGCTCTGCCATTCTGCTAAATGATCTGGGGACTGTTGCTAAACTCTCGTCTGTTTTCTTGTCTCTAAAATGGGAATAAGAGTATCTTAGGGGTCCTGATATCTTTGTGTTACGCTTTCAACATTTTCATCCCTTGCTCTCTTTATGACCTTTGCCATGTTCCTCTCACTGGAATGCCAGAAATATCTTTCCTGCCTTCATGTATGCTGGTCTTGGTCATTCGACTTCATTTGACCGATGAAATGTTAGAAGACATGATACAGGGGCCCCTGGGTGGCCCAGATGTTTCAGTGTCTGCCTTCGGCTCGGGTCATGATCTCCAGATCCTGGGATCGAGCCCCATATGGAGCTCCTGGCTTGGCAGGGAGTCTGTCTCTCCCTCTCCCTCTGCCTCTCCCCCTTCTTGTGCTCTCTCCGTCTCTCTCAAATGAATAAATAAAATCTTAAAAAAAAAATAGAAGATGTAATACAAGCGAAGGCTTTAGAAGTGCTGTGCAGTTGGGCTCATCCTCAGGCATTTCTTTCATCACCATGAGGACAATGCTGTCTGGATGGTCCACTGGCCTCAGGAGACACAGGGATCCGCCCACAGCTCTTACCACAGTCAAGACCAAGCACAGTCTAGTTCATTGGAACCGCAGCTGACCCACAGATGTAGGAGTGAGTGAGAATAGCTCATGTTGTTGAGTGCCGCTGAGGGTTTTCAGGTTGGTTGTGTAGCATGTGTGTGACGTAATGCAGGGAGTTTTGAGATTTATATTCCAGCTTCCTGTTCTCCTCTGACATCACGGTGCACTCTCATTTTACCCATTATGACACATATCATTTGGCCTCTGGGGTGGACCACTGTCGCTTTTCATGCTCAGCTTTTATTTTCCCTTCCTCTGGGGAGACACCTCACTTTTTCTGTCTGAAGAAGTCCTCGCCTGCAGTTTCAGTCTGTGACCTCAGGTGGGGTCAGCTCCCAGGGCGAGCATGAGATCCTTTCCACCTTCCTGAACTCTCCCATTGGCCCAGGAGTGGGTATGGGCCCCAAGTTAGTCCACTCATCAGACATTTACAAGGAACTTTTGGGAAAGAGATTTTATTTCCTCCAGAGATGCTGAGCTGGCAGAATGAAAGTCCAGATTTCTAGAAGCCCCCTCTCTGGTGGGGAAGGCACTTGTCTGAGAAGGAAGCCAAAGCAAAAGAAAACAAAAAAGAGACATATAGACAGACGCTTCCTACATTATTGCATAAGCACCTTGAACCGGCCGTGTATAAATTCAAGCAACCATAACTTACAGCTTGATGATCCAAGAAATTCTATTTTGGGTGTGGTCAGTTTATATTGGGTATTTGACCCTTGCACATTCAAGAGTCCTGACATTCTGTTTATTTCACTGTAGATTATTTTCCCCTTGTGGTTAACAGACAGTCTTGGTCTCATTTAGCTTTTGTGTCTCCCAGTGGAAATGGCCCAGTTCCTTGTACATAGCAGGTGCTTGCTTATATTTGAATTACTGGTTAAATGTATTGGTCAGTAGTAGATGCACACAGAAGTTAACCTGGCTGTATGGTTTGTTTGAGTATTTATTTCAGTTATTTGAGGAATATGCCTAGGCATGTGTAACTCTTTGAGAAACTGCTGGCCTTTGTCCTGCAGCCCTCGTCTTTGATTCGGTTGTCCTCATTGGGTGGGGGTTGATGATACTTGGCTAGTATATCTTCTCTGTGCCAGGTGGGGCAGACGGCTGTATCGAGTTGAGAAGGGGTCATCAGACTGCGGGCACTGCCAGATACATGGTTCTCTGTGGTTTTTCTGCAGCCCCTGGAAGAAATGGGCAGGGAAGGGGCAGATGGAGGTAGACAGGAGCTTTTGTCAGGCTCAGAATGCAGGCAACATTGAAGGAGGGAAGGACCAGCGGATGGATGACAGTCAGTTTGAAATGCTGGTGTGTAGGCTGAGCCTGAAGATTGATGCTCAGGAGTTCTGCCCACTGCCTTTCCCAGTCCATCACATTATTCTGTCTTGGACACGTGCATTCTTCAATGCCTATTGACTCTCAGCTATCCCGTGGTCTGTTACTGTCACTTGCAAGAATTTGGCTGTCAGAGAAGATGCCAGCAGGCCTTTTAAAAGCCACTGCAAACTTTCATTGCTAACTTGTAACTTGGAGGAACTTTGAGAGAAGGGTTATAAATAAAACGCATGCATCAATCTGGGTTTCGCAACAGGAATGCAATTCCACTCCGTGGCTAGAGATAAAACATGTCTTGCCGTGCACAGTGAGCTCTTCTCCGCGCTTGCATTTTATTTCCCATCACAATCTAAGTTATGGCAGATGAAGCTGCTCATAAGGTATGAGGTTAGACAACCCCATGCTAATTCACACTTACACATTATAATGTTTTTAAAGGTCCAAGTGCTGCTTTCTTTGGCAGCTAAGGCTTGGAAGGAGGGTGAGGGGTTAAAAGACCCCAGGGACAGAGGTGAGTATGGTCTGAGTCTGGATCGAGGTCAAGCCTTTTGAGAAGGATGTCTGAGTCTTAGACCTCTTTGTGCCTTGAAATGCCCGTTAGAGTCATCTACATAAAGGGCATGCGTTAGTATTAAGGAGTGTGCTAGGTCTGCTACCCAGAAGTGTTCTATAAATGTTAGAATTTATAATCAGAAGACAATGAGCCCTAATAGCTGTTCAACATGTAGACACTTTGTTCAGTGCTTTGCAGGTATAATTCTGACTTCATGTTTGTAATCATCATATAAGTTTACCACGACTATTATTTCCATTTAACAAATGGTAAACTGAGTATCCAGAGGTAGTAGTTCCTCTGTCAAGCTTTTGGCTGGTAAAAGGCAGGACCAGCATTTGGCCCCAGGATGGGCAGGGGCCCATGTGAACCACCCCTTCATCCTGCCCTGCTCCCCCCCCCACCCCCCGCCAATTGCCCATAAGGGAATATTCTGTCTTGCTCTTTCTTTATCTGTGTGTCCTCCCCCGTCCGCCTTGCTTTCACGTTTCTCTATTATTGATTTCTTAGGGTCAGTAGAAGCCATTCTTGTTCCTTTTTTTGTTTTAAAGATTTTATGTATTTATTTGACAGAGAGAGAGAGAGAGATCACAAGTAGGCAGAGAGGCAGGCAGAGGGGGGGGGGGGGAAACAGGCTCCCTGCCAAGCAGAGAGTCCAATGCAGGGCTTGATCCCAGGACCCTGAGATCATGACCTGAGCTGAAGACAGAGGCTTTAACCCCTGATCCACCCAGGCGCCCCTCTTGTTCCTTTTTTCATTCACAAGTCTGTTTCTTCTTTCATTCAGTCAGTCCCTGTTTTGAATTACTGGTACGTATCAAGCACAGTTCTGGTTGCTGGAGAAACAAAGATGGAGGTTAGCACACCCCTGTTGTAGAGAGCGGAGAGTCAGAGAGACAGAGAGCTCTGTGTTGTGGGCTGGAGTTGAGGGAATGGCAGGGTACCGCCAGAAGGAGCACACTGAAGGTACGCCAAACTAATCAGGTCAAGACGCAGCGTCCTGGAAGAGGTGGCATCTAGGGGTGAGACGTGAGACTTGGTCTGCCTCTGAAGGATAAGAAGCTGGTCATGTGAATCAAAGCAAGGATAGAGTATTTAGTTCTCCTTCCTCTCGATCTCCAAATCTTTGGTACCCTTTTCATTTTAAAATAATAGAATGATTAAGAGAAATTTCAAGAATATGAGTAATTATTTTACCAACAAGGCAACAACTCAAGATGTCACTTTGCTTTAAATGCAAAGTAGCTATTTGTGGTAAATTCTGATTTTTTTTTCTCATTGACATGCTAAACACATCTCTTCTATTTTTGTTGGTAATCATAACACATAATAGTAAGAGTCTGTAGGTTAAAGTTGTCCTGTTTTTTCAGCACGATACTGAGAAGAGAAGATGGACCAGTTCCCTATCAGAGGACATTCCTTTTTGGATTCATCACCCCCTACCCTGAAAATAACCTTCTTGTATTTACTCTTTGTTTTGCCTTCCTTGAAAATTTTCACTTAAACATTTTTTTTTTTACCGTTTCCTAAAGAAAACATTTAAAAACAACTCATGCTTTTTTTTTTAAGCTTCGTAATGATATTCCAGAAATGACAGGTGTAGAATGTAAAGAGAAGGTGTTAAGTGTTCAGAAGAGGAAGTTAAAAAGCATTATCTTCTGTCCCTTCTCCTTCCCTGGAGGAACGGTTGACAGCAACTTAGCGTGTAGGCTAGATGCAGGTTTCTCCACCTCACTCCTGCACCACGGACATTTGGACTCAGATACCGGTGTGTGGCGGGGGCTGTTGTGTGTATCGCAGGGTGTGTGATAGCTCCCCTGGGCCTCCAGCCACTGGGTGTCGGTAGCGTCTCCCCCTCCACCCCAGCCGTGACAGCCAAAAATATCTCCAGACATTGCTGCATGTCCCCGGAGGCAAAATTGTCCCTGTTGAAAACTACTGTTCTAGATGTCTTAAAATAACACACATAAAATGCTAGAATTAAGAGAAAAGTCAGAAATTATTGGGTATTTGGAGGGGGGTATTTGGGAAAGGAAAAGGAAAAGTAATTATTGGGAAAGGGAATTATGTGCTTAGGACAAGTAAGTTGAAAACACGAAAGGAACCTTTGTTTTTTAAATAGTCTTTTTTTCTAGGGAAGGTCTAAATACCTACATATGTGAAGCATTTTGTAATTCCATCTTACTCTTCCTTTTTAAAACTGCGCTATTGGGCGCTTGAGTGGCTCAGTCGGTTGGGTGTCTGCCTTTGGCTTGGGTTATGGTCCCGGGGTCCTGTGATTGAGTCCTGTGTGGGGCTCCCTGCTCAGTGGGGAGTCTGCTTGCCTTCTACCCCTCCCCCCGTTCATGCAAGCTCTCTCTTTCTCTCTCTCAAATAAATAAATATCTTTTAAAAATAAGTAAAATAAAACTGCACTACCATTCCCCAGTTAGAGGGTACTTACTCACTGTATCCCTGCAGAGAGCCTGAGTTCTTGATTGATAACAGGAGGAAAGATACTGCAAGAAGGGAATGAGGTAGGGCAGCCGATGGAAAGAGAAGGGGGAATCTCAAAGACACTGGCTCCTAACCGAGGGGGGGAAGGGGAGCCCTAGATGGTAGAGGCAGTGATAGTGATCTTACTCAGGAACGCTGATCTGCAGTCCAGAGCAGGGCATTGAGGTCAGTGGGGAGCGGATGGAGACACAAGATCTCAGGAGTCTGGCAAATGTGAATTCAAATCCTGGCCGAACCATGGAATGCCTAACTTTGGCACATCTGAGTTGCCACATTTGCAGAAAAAAATGCTACACCTTCTTTCCATTTTGGGGTCGGCATACTGGGTCATGATTTAGAGCGTACAGCCATACCTGGGCTCACTGCCTATGCCCCCAACTTGCTGTTTATTTCAACTTGACCCCCTCGTCTCATGTCTGCCCGTGCCATTTTTCTCACCTGGGGAGGACAGGAGGCATCTCACCGCATCGACTGCAAAGATTGAGTCAGTCAGGGCATGTAAAATGGCTCACAGTAAGTGCTCCCTAATTGTTAGCTGTATCATTACCACTCGAGTATTTCCCATTGGTTGTTGTGAGGCTTCCAGATGGGGAGAGACCTTGGCACATTGCCAGGCCTACTGTGAGCATTCCGTAGACTGCAGCCTTGCTGTCTTGGCTCCTCTCGGTATGTCCCTCCTCCTCTTGCCTTTTTTTTTTTTTCCTTTTTCTTTTTTTATTTTCTTCTCTCTCCTTCTTTGCTACAAGCCTCAGAGCTCAGGAAAGAGAACTAACCCTAAGACCACACGATTTATTTTTCTCACGCCCGTTTCTCTTTTAATAATTATCATATTGACTCTGAATTTATTACACTACAAGAATGACTTTATGTGGAATCTCATGAATTTAAACATTAATGTAAGATAAATTAGTTTTAAATTGAATTCCTCAAATGCAATTGAATGTGTTTCCGTATGATGAATAAGGAATTTTCCAAATAAAATCTAAATCTCTGATGTTCCATTTTTGAGCAGGTAGAGGAAATATGTGGGGATATTTGATAAGGTTAAAATACGATTGCTCTGCAATAGATTAGGCATGCTATAAACTAACTTTTTAGTTTAGGGAGAAAGCAGTCTGGGGCCAGAGTTAAGTAGATAAAATGTGAAGATTTCTGTAGACATGTTTATTAAGTCTCTTAGTTACCTCCAGTTTAACACCAGTTATTATAACATATAAGACCCTTCTTATATGTTAAAAAAAAAAAAAAGAGGACACCTTTTTTTTTCTTTTACCTTTTTTAATTAACCAATTCTCTTGTTAGAGGTTAATTAAAACAAAACAAAAAAAACTCCTAACATCTGCTTTAATCCTGTTTTCTCTAAAAGCTCTTCCTTTCAATATGATCTCCAAAGGCCTAAAAATGCTCTTCTCGAAAGCCGGCCAAAAAGCAAGTGGTCACAGATGAAGAAAGTAAATCCATTAAAGAAGAAATGGGAAAATGTGTTCTGCCTCTTATCAGACCCAGAATTATCAGTGGGTGAGAAGTGCTTATAGGGGAGGAAGAGAAGTTTTGCTCAGTTCATGGAGAGCTCTATATGGTGACTCACTGGGTATTACTGTCAGACTTCGGCAGGGGGATCTTTTCAAAGCCCAAATGTGACCACGCCCCTCGCCTGCTCCCCAAGGCCTTCTAAATAAAGGTAAAGCCCATCGCTCAGCCTGTAAGTCTCAGAGCATCCTCCTCCCAGCCTAGTGGACCACCACACTCCACCTCCTTCCTCATCCTCCCCCTGGATTGAGAGGCCTTCTGATCTCCAACGGCCATCTCCCCTCCCAGTGGAGGGCATTCGCATATGCTGAGCCCCGACCTGGATCTCGGCCACCTCTGTCACCCTTGCCCAGTAATTCTTCCTTAGCCTTTGGATCCCAGGTAAACTTCCACTCTCTCGGGAGTGCCTGCCCTGAAACTCCAGGCTATGTCAGGCCCCACTATCATATCACATAGAGTACTGAGATCCTCTTTGGGGTGCCCATAATTTTACCTGTAATTTCACCTGTATCTAGTCAGTTTTTTGATTAATGCCTTTTTTTTTTTTTTTAACGACTACACTGTATACTTCATAGGGGCAAATCTTGTCTGCTTTTTGCTCATAACTTCCTCCCCACTATATAGCTTGATACTGGGACATTATAGACCCTTGAGAAAATAAGAGGCTCTAAACCATGCCAATCTAAAGACCCAGCAGAGAAGATGAGTAGAGAGCAGGAATTCTGCTAGACATCCTATGGTATAGAGGAGAGCCCTTGCAATAGATTTATCTCAGCCCAAATGTCAACAATACAGAGATTGTGAAACTCTGCTATTTGTTGGCTTCCCACTCTTCCTGTTCTGGTCATTTTTGGAGGATGAGTTCCTTTGTTGTGACGGCAACGGGTGTAAAGACCTACCAAGGTAAGAGCTGCCAAGGCTGCAGAACACTCCAGCCACTCGCAAAAGCCAGCAGGATGGTAGCTCTACCATCTTTTGGTAGAGCTCTTCTTTTGTCCCTTGGGAGACAAAATCATCTTGGTGGAAAGCCATTGGCATAGAAGATGCTTTGATGCTGTCTGTGTTTCTGGGTTCTTCCTCTCAGGGTTTCTGTGACATTTTTCTTCATTTCTGCTCCATTTTAGATGCCCGGTAAAACTGATAAGGCAGTGTGTTAAGGATCCAGAGATACTTTAATTGTAGCAAATTGGATGTAGCCAACATCCAAATGTTGATGCCATATAGCCATCTGATTTGCCTAAACCTTTCCCCAGTGCTTCTCACCCTCTGCCTCTGGTCAAGTTTATCTCATACTCAACCTTACGGTAGAGCTGGGCAGATCCGCTCCACTGTCACTGAGATTCACTTTATTTTCAGTAATCTTGCTCATTATAATTTCATTAGCATCATCGGCGGTGGGAAATGAGAGAGGAGTCAGTACAGTTTAGTCTTACTTTAAATCGTGGTTCAGTTTCACTAGAATTTAAGTATATTCTCAGCTCACCCAAGTCTTACAGTCCAAGATGTAAAAATTCACACACTTCCTTTTCTTAGACTCCACGGTTTCTCCCAGTGCCTCGCTAGATGACACATAGTCTCTAGATCTTACTGAGTTAACATATTTCAATTCTGTTATCTAAGCATAAAGTAGAAATACCCTGAAACCTATTTAACTATGTAATTATGCCCATGCAAACCCTTTAACCAAATGGCTGTTATATGCTTTTTTACTTAGCCTAATATATTTCCCTTATCAATAAGAGGTTGAGATAGGAGATTTCCCCTTCTGATCATTACATCCAGTGTGGGGTGAGTGTTTAATACAATTATCTGAGTAACTCAGGGAAATTATTTTTCACCCTGAGTCAGGGTTGTGGAGAGTGTCCTCAAATGGAGGAACTTAATTTAAGCACTTTTTATACAAAGAGGATTACCGAGCAACTCGGTTCCATTATTCATGACTTTTGTCTCTTCCATTCTTCTCTTGGGTTTGAAAAGAGCTGGTTCTTTGGGGGAATGCTTTTATTCCATTTCCACATATTTGGGAAGAAGGGACGATGGGTCTAACAAGACCCAGAACTTGGAGGATTTTTATAATCATCTAGAAGTGAATGCTAAGGGAGCATCATTTATGTCATGAAGGGAAGAGAAAAAGCAAAGTCTTACTTCTGAAAGAGAACCTAACACTCTGTAAGAAGGGGCGGAATAAAGTAGCTATTGTAAAAACGGGAAGATTTTGCTAATATACGGAATAGTGTCACTAATTACATAAGGTGCTTGGGAATTAATTGGCAGCCTGCACTTAAGAATATAATTGCATAGTAATCAAGCATTTGTAGACAAAACTTAATGCTATTTATTATGTGAGTATAAAACTTTTTCCTGATATTTCAAAGCCAGAGATTCGACTTTGTTCCTAAATTCATCTCCAGAAATGAATATACTGTATTTGTGTGTGAGGAACCCAAGTGAATAAATAAATAGGAGTTTCTGAGGGGAACAACACAGTGGGATTTATCTTGAAAAGAGCAATTGCAGACATATGTCATATGTCATTACCGGAGAGTTGGCGACAGTATTATTCATTATGTGGTTTCAGAGTGTTCTAAATTAGAGAAATGGATTATTGGAAGTGGATGATTTCCCCAGATTGCTACTTAATAGTGACTAAGGGGTCTGCATTACTCATATTTGCAGTGAAAATGGTGCCAAAACCCAGCAGTGGTTGAATGAAATGAAATGTAAGGCCTATTGGGTATTATCTTGAGATGCTGCCTAATTTTATGCCTCTTGCTTACTATAAATGTCCCGGGGTCTCAGAGGTTGGGGTGCTTGCAGCAACTGCAGATGGGAATGAAGGTTTCCAAGCTATTTACCTCTTTGTTCCTCCCTGCTTCCTTGCCGCCCTGTATGCACACTGCAGTAATTACTTTACCAACTAAAAATAAGATTCTCCACTTGCCCTTTTCCAGGACTAGAAAGTGTCTACCTTTGCAGCTTTCCGTATGTGCTCCTACCTGTCTTGAGGGGCCAAGCTTCCATTTGAAATGAGCAGCCCGGCTACAGTGTCCATTCATTACTTCATTAAATAGAGTCCCAACGAAGTGTCCTGTACAAGCCCCTGATTGTGGAGTGATAAGCAAACTGGTGTCCCTGCACCTTCATCCCCCAGCACTTTCAATCTCCCACGGAGACAGATAGGAACATAAAGTCATACAAATCTGTGTGTAAGTCCTGCTTACCTGCTGTATGGCATCAATTACCACTTACTCTCTAGGTCACTGTGCTCTGGGCATGCCAACCTCCTATCTCTTAGTTGGATATTGAAAGCCATTTTACACCACAGGGCCTTTGCACTCACCTCTGTCTTCCTGGAAAACTCTTCCCCATGGCTGCCTCCTGCTTATCCTTCAAGCCTTATTTTAACTGGCACTTTCCTTGACTATCCAGGCTAGAATGGCACTTTTTCAGTGACTCCTCACCTATCACTCTGATTATTTTCCCTTGCCACACTTATAAAACCACCATTATCTTGCTGAATTACATATGTGTAATCTTCCTCTCCATCTGGACGGTGTGCATCATAAGAACAGGATTTTGTCTTTCTCGAGTTTTACCATCAGCACCTAGACTGGGAATGAGTGCTCAGTAAATATTGGTTGTTGATGGACACAACTGCCAGCTGTGATAAGTGTGATGGAAGGGAAAGACCAGATGCTGTGGAAAGTTGGTAGTAGAAAAACCTAACTCAGGAGGGTGCAGGGCAGTCCTTGGTGAAGGACTAATGTTTATGTCGATGGCTGTGTTGGATAGGAAGATGGAGGAAGAAGGAATGGTGCAGAGGCACAGGCCGAGGAGAACGGGCGCTCGGCAAGTTCAAGGAATGGACAGATGCGTGTGTCTGGAGGCCAGGTGGTGAGGGAGCAGGGGTGCGAGAAGGTGGGAGGTGTCAGCCTAGCCGGCTATAAGAGAGTCTGGACACTGGGAAGCTGGTGGAGGGATTTTCAAGGTTTGGAGTGACGTGACCCTACCACTAGTTGAAGAAGATCTCTTTGGCTCTCCGGAGCAGGCTAGTTTGGGAGAGGACTAGTAAAGGATGCTTAGAGCTTTGCCTGGCACAGAGCAAGTGCTCAGTAACTCTGAATGACCATATCAATGAAAAGGGAGAGGTCTGTAGGAGGCAATTGGTTCTTAAAAGAAACCTTGACACAAGGTTTTTTTGTTTGTTTGTTTGTTTGGAATTGTGAGACCAGGGAAGAATGCTGTCCCCCATAATTCTAAATAATATCTAAAGCTGGTTGTCCTCTTTTTTTTTTTTTTTTACCTGAGACTACTAGAATAACATAGTTTCATATATCAGTTAGGTATCCCTGCCTTCCAGAGTCATTCTTATAGGGTCTTCCTGGTCCTTGTGGTCTTGTCCACCTGGGAGCCACAGTTGATTTTGTTCAGTTGACTTCAAAAGCCCATTCTCTCATGTAAAGATGGCTCTATACAGGTGGGTGTCCCTGATGGCTGGGCAGCTCTCCTCGATGGATTGATCGAGGAACCCAGGCTTCTTCCATCGGTGGCTCCGTCCTGATGGTTGCCCAGGGGAGGGAGGATCACACGGGGACCCAGCCTGGTGTGACAGAGTGGCACCCCCACTTACATTCCAGTGGCCGAAAGCAGTCCCTTAGCCACACCCAGCTGCAGTCTCTGTGCATGAAGGTTGGAAACCCAGTCTCTCCGTCTCCGAAAAAGAAGCCCAAGAACAGCTGGTCAAGCCCTCTGCCACCCTGCACCTTCTGCAGAAAAGTGGGAAGTGCAGGGTTTCTCTTGTACAATTTACAGTCCGCCCTGGCTGAGCTACTTTACCTGGTAAAACATCACTGAGTATGTTAGGCATGTTTTTTTCCCTCGTTAATTCCGGAAAAAAAAGAATTTGTTCTGCACTTCTGCCTTCCCATCCGCTCTTTAGCATCTGCTTGATAAACAGTGGAATAGTTAAGGACTTCAGCGCTGCAGCCGAATTAAGAGAAAGTAGACTTTGAAGTTAGAAACTTAAGCACACAGTAAGAGAAGCAACCAGAAACCCCATAGGGTTTTAACCTTGTTTTGCCACATCTCCCAGCAGACTCCTGATTTGTTTGAGGATTCTGCTTAGCTCATTTCAGAGGTATCCTAATTTCTGTATCACTTTAAACCTTCCTTTTGTGTGAGATAGCCTTGGGGTGTGACCAGAATGGCACCTCAAAACAGGCACCTTTTGTACCTGCAAGAGTTAGATCAGCTTTTAAGTCTGGCCTAAAGGATACCTTTTCCATGAAGTTCTTCTGCATTTTCTCTCACCCTCTTGCAGACATAACAGACTGTTTCTTTCTTGTGTCCCTCGTTTATTCTGTGTGGTCTTCCATGATAGCTCATCTGCTCCTATAATGCTGCTCTTTGAGCTTGTTTTCTTAGTAAAAATGTAGCAGCGTTCCTAGCAAAACATTTAGAAATAAGATTTTTAAGAAAGCACATGAAAACTCACAGGATTCCGCTACACACGGCAGCACTATCTGCTGTTCCACATTGCCTGTGTCATTGGATGGAGAGCATGTTGGAGGCAGGATGGTGTCTCTCTCGCGCCGTCATTCTCGAACCCCCACTGCTGAGCGGGGGACCCTCACCATTACCAGAAGCACGGAGACATGGCTAGATGGGTGGCTAGGTGACCCAACCAGCTAGCCAGTCACAGAAGAACACTGCCACCTGCACTCTTTTCGAGTAATCCTAAGACCAAGCTAAGGATGAGTTGTAAATGATATGTATAAGTTAGCCTCCTCCGAGGCAGAATTCCCTAGTTTGCAAACGATTCAATGGTAAGTTCCTCAAGAAAGTTGTTTTTCTGTGTTTAAATAATTGTAACATCAGGTTAGGCTGCTCTAGGTAACATACAGGCTGTCCGTCTCAGTGCTCTAACCCTTTGAAGCGCGTCTCTCGCTCATGTAAGAGTGTGGCAGGTCTCTTGCGGGAGGGGTGTCAGGACTCGCGGTGCTTCCGTTTTGCCGCTCCACAGTCAGAGCCGAATCTGCAGGGCAGGTCAAGTCAGAGGGCTGTTCTTGGGCCTTCATTGGTGGAGGCGGGGCCACTCTGAGGCCCCTGCCAGACCTAGTCACCTGACTGCACCCAAATCCAGGAGCCTTTGAGTGACCAGAGGTGCTAGGAGGACTAGAGATGGATCAACACTGGTGGCATCTTACAAAATAACCAAACCACGCCTTCCGTGGTACTAATTCACTAGGAGGTGGTGTAATAGAATGAGTCAGACTGCGAGCCTTGGGCTCAGACTTCCTGTGCCTGAGCCCTCACTGGGAACAATCTGTGTCACCTTGGGCAAGTCACTTGGTCTCTCCAAGCCTCACTTGCCTCATCGAAATTGAGAATCATAATAGTTTTTGTTCAGTATCTGCAGATCGGCGAACATGGGCATTGTGTCAGCTCACTAAATATTAGTTACCTTTCAATGTTCATTAATACCTAAAATAATTATCATGATTACAATCCTATTAGTACTAGTAACACATTTGCCATGCCCCTCGGGTGCTCTCCGTGGAGGACACACATGGACACCCCTTGGAAGGGCATACTGAAAGATGGCACTGAGAATCCACCTGCCCGTAGAGTATTTGTTACTGAATACCATGCAAGATAGTGCACCTTTTTTTTTTTTTTTAAGGAAAAAGAAGGAGGGGTTGTAGCCACCATTTTTAACACAGCTCCCTAAAATGATCGCACCACATGCCACCATTAACCCCATGGACTCCATCCCCGCAGAAAGGTTGATGAGGCTTTCTGGGCTACAGTGCTGTCCCACCCCAGCTGCGTCAGTCAACACCCTGGAATCTCACCTGCATCTGCCGTCTGCCAAGCAGCTCTGGGCACAAATAGCTTTCTTTTATTATGGACAGAAAGGCCAAGTGAAATTTTAATCAGACAGACAAGGAGGGTATCCGCGAACACTGAAATGCCAGCCCTGCTGGTATTTCCAGGATATTGAACTTGTCTTTTTGGGGGGCCTTTGTAGCTATTTCAATTAGCTCTGAGACACGCAGCCTGTGTTTTTGCAAACTCTCCTCTTTTTAATTAAGCTGCTGTTCACCAGGATGTTAGGAGGCACACAATTCTTCTTGTAATACGCAGACCATCAAAGAGAAAATTAAGCAGTTGAAACACTGGGATTTAAAAGGTCCATGGTTATCTCGAGCCAGTGTAGTTGTAATTCTGTTCTTGTTGGAGAGTCCGGACATTTTCCCCTCTTATCCCAGATTTCTCGGCCTTCAAATTGTATTATCATATTCATATGCTTTAACATATGGTAAGTCTGCTTTTTTTTTAAAGATGTTAAGACTTGGTATAAGCCAAAGAATATGTATAACAAATATGGATATGGGTAAGCCTGGCAAAACAAAACTCCATGAATCTACCACCCAACTGAAAAAGTAAATCCTTTCTTAGTTCTATTGAAATCATTTCATCCTTGGTGTGTTTATTTTTCGTGAAAGTAATCAAGCACCATTTTGTCAGTTAAGGTACAGAAAAGCACCACAAATCATTAGAAAAGCTAGAATAAAAGGAGGCATTTCTTTAAAATAAAGCATTGCCAATTTATTGATCATATGGAATGCATTGAAAGTTAATTCTAAAAATGAAAAGACAACTTCAGGGTGTGAGGACCTGGAGAGTCATCTCTGACATCGATTCATTGATTGATTCTCTCATTGGTTCCTGCATTTATGAAATCCTGAACTTGCACTTCCATTATTTCATTAACTATGGAGGGAAAATCACAGCTTTCTTCAAAATATAATTAGTATGATCACTATTAGATTGTTTAATTATGGCATGGTTGTAACATCCTGACTGACCATACTACTGGGATTCTTCTGAGAATTCCTCGTGAGACTAAAGGAGGACATGAAATTTAGTTGATGGACCGGTGTTTTCAGGAAGCAAGATTTCCTTCAGCATTTCAGACAGGGATACACTTGAAATACTCCTGTTTATGCTGAAAAGGCCAGGAAGCAACTGCACGGTGTTTTAATTTCCATCCTCTTTTTCGGGGCTTTCTTCTCCCTTTTATTCGCTTGAAGGTAAAACCCTCATGGAGTATGCAGGGAACTGTAGAGTCAGTAATTCTATAGTTCCTGTTGGTTTTCAGAGCTGTCGCCCCTCAGGCTAATGAGGCAAGTCTTACTATGGGCGTACTCTCCGGCAAGCTGTCCACCCACAGTTCCTTAGCTAATTTCACTCTCAAAACTTGCACCAATACTCACAGTTACTGCTGAGTCTTGGGTAGTAAGGAGTGCCATACCCTCTGGGGGAAGCAGTGGAGGGGACATCAGGGCCCCGAACCTTCCAGGGAGTGGATGGCATCCCATCTACACCTACGAAGGAAGGTGAAGCTTCAGTGTCCCTTTTGCAAGCCAGTGAGCTTTGCTGTCTTCGTTCAGGTGTTCTTCCAGTGCAATTATTTTAGCACAAAAAATCACAAGTGAATGTTAGCTGTTCGAATAATCTCAGGAAATATCTAAGTCATGGTACAGTTTCAGCGGTATAAAATAAATAAAAGCACACATATCATTCTTATTTTTTTCTGATTAGAGAAGCAACACCTGCTCATCTTTGCAAGAACAAGTACTTCCTACATACAGAGAGGAAACTGTTTCCTCCTCACATAATCCAGCCACATAGAGATTGCTCACTGCTTGGAACAATGTTGCTGACCTTGTTCTACGTATATATGTATATAGGAGTGTATGCATGCACCTGTGTAGAAAAAAGATTGAATCTTATATTTCTATTCAGCCCTTTTATTTTTTCTTTCAGTTTTATTGAGATATAATTGACATACAACACTGTAGACATTTAAGATGTGCAGCATATTGATTTGACATACATATGTTGCAAAATGATGACTCCAATAAGCTGGGTTCACATCCATCATCTCATATAAATACAAGAAGACTTTTTTCTAGTTTTTTTTGAAACCATGTTCTAAGCAAATGATTTCTAGGTGAAATTTTCTGTTGGAGTAGATGTCTCTTGGCTTTCGTCAGTGGGCGAACCATTGTTTCTCCTCCCCTTGTGAAACATTTGCTAAGTTTGATAGAAGTATTGCATTCTCCAAGGGAGGGGGTCAGGCAGAGTGGTTATGGTTGGTCTTGTGGAAGATGCAGTGCTTAGGAAAACATGTATCCTATGAAGAAAAAATATTCTATAATTTTGGAGTGGCTTTATTACTTTCAAATAATAAAGCATTCCTGGTACTCCTTGTTGCATAGGGATAAATTAAATCACTGGGTTTGGGATAAATTAAATCCCTGGGTTTGGGGCCATAATGCTTGGCTCTTCTTCTCAGCTTGACTCGCTTCTCAGCCAGTCAGAAACAGAAGCAGGGTCTGAACCCCAGGTTCAGCCTTCCTGTATTGCTTGTTCTCTTAATACCTTATAGCCCTTGGTTTGTCTTCAGTGTCTAAGAATAAGAAAAAAATCCCGCATGTTCTCATCTGTCCCCTGCAAATCACAAACCTTGCTTGGATCATGTCTCCAATTCACCATTAACAAAGGATGGACCATTTTTTTTTGTCTATACTTTTCCCTATTCATCTGCTCACTGCTCTTGTGTTCTCTCTCTCTGTCTCCCTCATTTATTTTCTCTCTCTCTCTCTTCACTCCTTCATATAAGCCACCATTACCTCATTCCCACGTGGCTGAGTGGCCTCTGTTCCCCCTACCCCTATCCTTGCCCCTAAGGACCATCCTCCCCATGACTTCTAGAATAATCTTTTCTTTTTTTTTAAGATTTTATTTATTTATTTATTTGAGAGAGAGAGAGAGTGAGCAAGTGCAAGCAGGGAGAGGGACAGAAAGAATCTCAGGCGGACTCCCCACTGAGCTTGGAGCCTAATGTGGGGCTCCGTCCCAGGACCCTGAGATCATGATGTGAGCCAAAACCAAGAGTCTGATGCTCAACCACCTGAGCCACCCAGGCACTTCATCAGGTCACTCTTTGGCTTACAGCCTTCAGTGGCTTCTCAGTCTATTTGGGGTAAATTTCGAGACCTCACTTGAACTTTCCAGTTCCCGTTTCTCTAGCAGAGCCCTGCGTGTCATTCCTTGCCCCTAGCTGCTGGGCACAGTGGTCTTTTTTCAGTCTTCAAATAAGGAATGTTCTTTAGTGTTTCAAAGACATAGTAACTGGTCTTCACTCCCACTAGGATGATCTCAGCCCCTGTTTTGCATGAATATCCCCTTTCATTTTTTTTTTCTCACCTTCAGTGTCACCTTCTGAAAGAGACTAATTCAACCCTTATCGTTGAGGATAGGTGCTCCTTACTCAGGTATCCTTTTTTTTTTCTTTAAAGATTTAATTTATATATTTGACAGAGAGAGAGAGCACAAGCAGGGGAGCAGCAGGCAGAGGCAGAGGGAGAAGCAGGCTCCCAGCTGAACAAGGGGCCTGATGCGAGACTTGATCCCAGAACCCCGGGATCATGACCCGAGCCTAAGGTAGCCTCTTAACCAACTCAGCCACCCAGGCATCCTTGATGTCAGGCAGTATTTGTTGCCTATGTTATCCACATCACAGTTTGTACTCTGTGTCCTTCTGTATTTTTCGTCTCCCACTAAAATGCAAGCTCCATGAAGATAAAATCCAAATGTTTCATACCTATATGACACACATCGCCTAGCTCAGTGCCTCCTGGATACCTGGCCCCAGTATTTGTTGAACAGAGGACTGGAGAGGAAGAATGAGAGGTGCATTGTTTCTGAGTCTCTGTGGCGGCTTATTAGGGGAATTTGCCTGATGATCCCCAAGTCTGCGTCATCAATGAAGGTGGATACCTTTCAGATTTTGGCTCACTTAGCCAACGGAGGGTGACCACCAGACAGCAAGCTTTTCCAGTCATGCCCAGGGACACTGGAAAACAAGAGACTGTATTGTGTTCCAGGGGAAGACAGCTGGGTCATAATCAGGGAAAGAAAAATAAGCCCCCAGCAAATGGAATGTAAAACATGTGACATGCCAGGTGGGGGGAGAACCGGGGAGCAGTTCTGAGAGCCGCCTCAATGTACTACTGGAGCTATGATGTGGAAATGCTCAGAGACCTTTGGCCCTATGAATCATGTATGGGGGAAACAGTTGAGCATCTACAGACGTCAAATAACCAATAAAATTTCATGAATGGTAATGCTTGCCGGGATCCAGGAGAATAAGGCTGACCTTACAACATGATCCGCTAACAAAATTAGGTCATTTGTCTTTGATAGGAGATGGCCACTTCCTTGTTTTTTATTTATTCATTTGTAAGTGGCTGCTTTAATAAGCCTGCATGATCTTGGATGGCATACTCATAAGTTCTAGTAAAGCCTGGAAGAAAATTACAGAGGGAAAGGCTGCCTTTAAATTACCCCCCAAAAAAGAGGTGGTCTTTCAAGAGATGCAGTTCTACCATGTCTTTGGGGGCAAGGCCAGTTCCTTTTTTCTGTGGATTTGCAGCAGAAAGGGAGACAATGTCCAGTCATACGACTGCAAAATAGGTTCATTTCTGCCTCTCTGGGTAAGTGAAGTGTCTCTCCTTCCCAGAGCCTAGAAGTTTCTCTGCCCTTCCTTAATCAGCCCCTCTCACAGTTGGCTCACCCATATCCGTCTTGCAGCTGATGAACATGGCATCTTAAATCTCCACTTCTAGGGCCCTGGTATCAGTCACCTGTTATTGTAGAGCAGGGGTAGCATTTCACACCATCCCATTAGCATGTATCTGTCCTCCCTCTCAGGGTTGGCTGGGGCGTGGCTGTCCCAGGCTGGGCTCAGCTGGGTAGTTCTGCTTCATGCTGGGGGTGAGCCTTACCCGACTCCTCATTCTGTAGTGGATGACTCGAGGCTGCTCTGTATATGCTCACTCAGGAGCCCAGACCTGGGGAAGTGGCCATCTAGAAGTGCTGCTTGGCTCTCCATCGTCATCCCCCTGGCAACTGAGAGGCACAAAAGGATCAGCCTTGGCCCTTATTTTATCAGCCAGAGCCAAGTCCCAGGCCTGATGCAAAGGTCGAGCTACTCACGGCCAGTAGGGGGCGCTGCAGAGTTGCATGGCAAATGGCTTTGAATAGAGGGTTTGGAGAACTAGTGTGGATAATTCAGTCCACCACAGTCTAACCACAGGAGGCTGATGTGGCTGTTAGACAGCAGTGATTGTAGTTATTAGAGCACTCATCAAACTGGGAATGCTTATGTGTCTGTATTCTTTGTCTTAAAATAATCATGGATTACTGCAGTAATTAAGCAAACTAATAATGTAATTATACCAGGAAAAGAATGAAGCAACCAAGTTACTCCCCCAGCCCTTCCAATGCCAAACAGTCATTGATGGTGGCTTCCAAATGGAGTGACTTAGCAAGTGGCTGGCACTGTGGCAAACCGGGGAGCCTGTGACCGTTCAGAGAGAGGGACCCTGCAGCTTCAGCTCTTTGTGACCATGTGGAAAAGTGGGCACTGTGTGGCCAGAACTTCTAATTTGCCCAGAGCAGTCTGGCATCTATAATTTTCAAATGTAAAATTTCCAGTTTTTAAATGTTTTCCCACTAATACAAAATTTCATAGAACACTCTGATGCCAACACAGAGCAAAACGTTTTTGTTGACCATGTAGCCAGCAGGAGACAGTTCTAGCAGTCCTAGGCTGAAGGCATATCTGCTGTTTTCAACACTATCGATCACATCTGTTTAGATAGCTGCTGGGTTGAGAGAGAGAGGCAGATGGAGAGTTAGATGGAGAGATAGCTGGCTGATAGAAAGAAACTCCCCAGTGTGGAAGAGCATGTGACAAACAAAGTAAAAGAAAGTAGAAAACCAAAGTAGAAGGACCTCAGTTCCCAGCATTTGAAGAGAAATTTCTAGACTCAAGGAAAGAGAGGGTCAAAGGTCTGTGTCAGAGACAATGATCTATATTCACTGATCACATTTCCTTATGTACAAAAGGGACCAGAACACAGCAGGATGGCATGGAAATGCCAAAGGCTTCCTCACCCTGGCTAACTCCACCTTGGCCAATGCACACGTTTTAGGCAGTTTGGCTCTGAAAGCACGTTTAGCACCCACTGTTAGCCAGGCTTCTGCCCTCTGAACCTGCAGATTTAGGGAAAACTAAACAGCTGCACTCACATGAGACCCTCCCCAGATTCCTCTTTTTTTATTCAGACAGAACTTCCCCCAGAGGATGAAACAAAGGAACTAAGAAGCTTAGTGAAAATTCCTGAATGTGGAGGAGGAGAAAAAAAATAACCAAGTATCAGAGATGTGTGTTGATAGTATTGAGCTTCGTTCGGTACTGAAGAATTCTTTTCTGGGGCACCTAAAATTTAGCTTCTACAATAGTCTGCTCATTGACAGGAATTATGTTCATTTTTAAGAGGAATAGATTCTGACAAAAGAGGGAAAAGTATTATCTTCATGCTTTACACAGAACTGAAATGCATCTCCGCTGTGACTAAATGTCTAGATCCCATGAGTCCTTAAAACCCAGTTCAAATGCCATCTCCTCCAAGAAGTCACCCCAATTTACCCCAGAGAAAACTTCCTCCCTTCTCTCTGCTCATGCTTCCTTGTTTTTATTTCTGTCCTGTCTCTTAATTCTCTCTGCCTTGTATTACAATCATTTCCTTTATCTCCCCAATCCAATAGAAAGATTATTTAGATTAGAAACCTTAGGCTTTTATCTTCGAACCTTGCACACACTATTGATTTTAGTAGATGAACATGAGTGACAAATGGTATTTTTTTCTCTCAACTGAATAGAGAAATCCACCCTCTACCTTTTCATAATATTCACCTTTTAATTGAGGCTAGTAGAAATGGACCTTTAAGCATTTAGCTCCCGAAATTCTGAGTTCCCTCAGTCTTCCCTCCCATTGAGTCATTCATTTCATGGTTGTTCTTGAGGTTTTAATAGATGCAAAGGACTGAGTTGGAGCAGTACTAGTTCTGGTCTCAGGCTTATTGTATGGTGTGAAATTATAAAAAGACAGGAGTAGATGGGAGAAAAAAATGTACTTAGACAAGCCAATCCTGGAGGGCTTTTCTGAGGAGGTGATGGGTAAGCTAAGAGCTAAAGAATGACAGGGGACAGCCTTTGAAAACTGGGGTACTGGGGGTATAAATAAAAGGAACTCTGCATGGTGTTTCCCAAAGGAACTGGGTGAGTAGGGAACATGAGAGGAGGCCAGAGGGCATGAAAGGGGAGAGAAGGGAGAGCGAGATGGGGGAATAAATGGGACCAGATCAATGCCAACCTAGCTGAAATACCTCACGTTTGCTGAAGCTTCCTTACCAGCCTCAACAAAACCAGACTCTTCTTTCCGTGCCTTCCATGCGCTTCCTTACTCCTGATGTTATTAGGTTGCACCATTTTTATGTTCCTTTGTTCTGGTTTGCTTTATAGATGGGTATGCACAGATAAAAATCTCTGCGTTGGCTAGAATTAAAACCAAACAGCAAGTACACCAAATCCTGGCAAGGATCACTCATGCATTGCTGGTGGGAATTTAAAATGCTACAGCTATCTTGGAAACATTATCATTTTCTTGTGAAACTGAGCATGTAGCTACCATACAGTTCAGCAGTTGTGCCCTTGGGCATTTATCCCAGAAAAATGAAAATACACCCATGCAAAAATCATGTACAGAGATGTTCATAGCAGCTATATTTGTAATGACCCCAAATTAGAAGCAACCCAGATGTCCTTCAGGTGAATGCTTAAGCAAGCTTTGGTAGGTTCACACCATGGAATACTACTCAGCAGTAAAAAGGAACAAGCTCTTGACACACACAATAACTTGCATAAAACTCTAAGGAATTATGTTGAGTGAATAAAGGCAGTCCTGAAAGGTTACATAATATATGACTCCACTTATATAACATTCTTGAAATGGTAAACTTATGACAGTGGAGACAGAGGAGAGGTAACCTGAAGTTGGGAATGAGGCGTGTGGAGTCGGGATAAGGTGTAGGTATAAAAGGGCAATATAAGGGATCCTTCATTTGATGGACTGTTTGTGTCTTGACCGTATCAAGATCACTGTGTGGCCATGCGACTGTCCCACAGTTTTGCAAGATGTCACCATTGGGGCAACTAGGTTAGGGGTGCATGATAGCTGTCTATATTCTTTCCTAACACTCCATATGCATCTGTAATTATCTCGAAATGAAAAGTTTAATTTTTAAACTCTAGAAGGGGGACTTCACTCTTCTTTGGCCCTCTGGGGTTTATTTGAGGGGGTGGGGCTGGCAGAGTAAGTATGTTAGTTTTCCTAGGGCCGCTATAACTAATTACCACAAACTTGGTGACTTGAAACAGCAGAGATTTACTCTCTCACCGTGCTGGTGGCCAGAGGTTTAAAATCAGCATCACTGGGACTAAATCAAGGTGTCCTGGCAGGGCCGTGCTATCTCTGAATGCTCTAGGGGAGAACGTGTTCCTTGTTTAGCTTGTGCTGCTCCCTGACTGGTGTGCATGACTCCAGTCTCCGTCTCTGCAGTCACACGGTCTTGTTCTCTTCTCTGTGTTTCTCTGCCTTTCTCTTTTTTTTTTTTTAAGATTTTATTTATTTGAGATAGAGACAGTGAGAGAGAGAGAATGAGAGGGGAGAAGGTCAGAGGGAGAAGCAGACTCCCTGCAGAGCCGGGAGCCTGATGTGGGACTCGATCCTGGGACTCTGGGATCATGACCTGAGCCGAAGGCAGTCGCCCAACCAACTGAGCCACCCAGGCACCCTCTCTGCCTCTCTCTTATAAGGACACTCGAGATTAGATGTGGGACCATCTGGATAATCCCATCTCAAGATATTTGACTTAGTCACATCTACACAGAATCTTTGTCCTTATAAGGTATCATTTATAGTTGCAGAGTTTAGGACCTGACATCTTCGGGTGGCTATTATTCAGCCTACTGCAGTAGTATAAGGACAGCCTTACAAGTAGAGGGTCGATCCTTGCGTTGGGGGAATAGCTATTCGGGAGAGGTGCATGCTGGGAACAGTGCTGTTGGATGACATCAGAAGGCTGTGTGAGAAGATGACATCATGTGTAGTTCCTCCCGCTGGAGGAAGGGAGACCACTGAGCCTGGCTGGCTTATTTCCAGGCAACCCAGAGAAAGCCTATGGGGCCGTCCCTCAGACAACTCTGTCCCTCTCCCCGTATACATCATTTAATGATTGTGTGAACGTGGGGAGATTGCTTAACTTCCCTGAGCCTCAGTTTGCTCTTTTGCAAAAGGAGACTAGTACTAGGATTTTGGGAGCATTACTGACCATGTATCTGAAGTTCTTATCATAACAACTGGCAAATAGCAAGTGACAAGTAATTGTTGGCTATAATTGTTATACTATTGTTGATACTGTGATGATGAGGAGGAGGACTGTCGAGATGTAACCATGCATGTTGTAGGCGCTCCGTAAGCTCTGGTGGCATCAAATTGAATTTTACTTCCGAGAGTGGGTAGTTAATGATATTATTTCTGGTGCCCTTCCTCTAACCATTGGACTTCTGGTTTAAAAGACAAATTGTCAAGTTCCTGGGTGGCTCAGCTGGCTAAGGATCCAACACTTCTTTTTGCCTTAGGTCATGATCGCAGGATTGTGAGACCGAGCCCTGCATCAGGCTCCATGCTCCGCTGGGAGTCTGCTTGAGATTCTCTCTCTCTCTGCTCCTTCCCCCGCTCACTCTCAAATAGATAGATAGGTAGGTAGGTAGGTAGGTAGGTAGGTAGATAGATAGATAGATAGATAAATTTTAAAAAGGCAAATTGTCCTGATGGAGGATGGTACCTACAATATGATCCTTTGAGGTCATTCCCAACCTACTTGAGAATCTGACGGTGGTGGATACTCTCAGAATTCGGATTATAAATGGTTGAGGGGTGTTAGCAAATGGGGCCCTCCTCACACTATATGAAGCTGTTTGATGAAATTAATTTGCGTGGCCAGTAGTAAATGTGCTCGGTCTGCAGAGGCTAATTTGGGAACCTGTGGCAGTTTATCACCCTGGTTGGATTTGTTTACCAGGAGACATGTCCCTGGGGTGATGTGTCTTGTGTACAGAGAGGAGCTGTACCCTGACCTCCCTTGAAGAAACCACCATGGGGTCGTTTCCTCCCCAGCAGATGACTGGCACAATGTGGTGACAAATGATCAGCACCGTAAATGGTTAATATAGCCAGGGCCAGGATCCATATGATTTATGCAAATAATTAGCTCTTCCCGGGCAGTGGCCTGCATGTCTAGGTAACTTTTATTTTTTCAGACAGTCATCTCCGTAATGAGCTATTAGTCTGCAGGCCAGAAAGAAAGAAAGGGAGAACGAAGGAAAGACCTCAGGCAGTTAAGTCTTTGTTCCTTCCAGAAATCCTCATTTATTTGAAGCCAAATGTGATAATGTTTCCTTTTACAAAACTCCATTGCTCTGTACTGTAAAAGCAACTCAAAGTATGAGGGTCTGACTTTTATTTGTCTCAGTAATGGTTTCTGGGGTTTAGACAGAGCATGCATTTCGTCTTATTCATCTTATTCATCTTCACTGGGTGCCATTAACACAAGGAGAGACAGATACCATTAGCGCCATTTTCTAGTTAGGGAGTGTAAGGAGAGATGCGGATCAATATGCCTGTATTAGCCAAAAGTCTGTGAGTACAAATGCCAGAACCTGTATAAAGGAAAAGGGTTAATTAGTAAAAGGCTTATATAAATAAGGGATGTCTTATATAAATACACAAAGATCTGGGATCCAAATTGTTGGAAATGCAATGGCTCATCCAGACCTTTAAGACCATGAGAAATAGGGGATCTTGCAAAATTAGGATTTCCTCTTACCTTTTCCTGACTCAGCTTACCTTTTTTACGTGGACACTAGCATCTCTTGAACCTCACATCTCATCTCCCTGCCATTAGGGACAACTGATTTTCATTTCTTTGTCCCGGTTCATCCATGACAGAGGAAGACCATGATCTCTGAGATTGGAATCTGGGCTAACCCATGGTGGCTAAGAATAGGGTTGCTCCATAGTCAAAAGGGGAGGAGGAGCTCCTGGAAGGAGAGATGGATGGTCCCCAAAGAAGGGAAGGATCCTATATAGACAAAGCATCAGATTCCACTGTAATACTGTAAGTTCTGCGAGAGTGGTAGCTATGCCTGTCTTGTTGAAGATGCAATCCCCTGTCCCCAACACAGGGTCGGGCACAATGAGAAGCACACAGTGAATATGTGCAGGAGGGAAGGAGAGACGGGGAGGAAGTAAAAATTCTAGTATATGGGTCTGAGATCCCAAGCAAGAGTAAAAGCAAGATTTTCAGCAGGCGATCACACAAGACAAAAATAAGAATAAGAGATCTTTAAAATCTGGGAAGACATCTCAATGATGGAAACTTAGATTGCATTTCCTGCATAGTTTGGAGTGTTCTGATTGGCTCTAGGGAATTCTGTCCCTTACCTTTAGAGGATATTGAGTGATCAGTGAAGTGCTTCCCTCCCTCCCTCCCTCCATCCCTCCCTCCTTTCCTTCCTTCCCTCCCTCCCTCTGTCCTTCTTTTCTTCCTTCCTTTTTTTGTTTCCTTCTTTACCCAAATATGCTTTGGGAACCAGCTACTGTACCAGCTTCCAGAAACATTCTAATGATTAAGATAGCCCCTCCTCCTCAGATCCTTTTTGGTAGTTCTTTTATTGTTGAGTATGATGAGAAAGGAGTTTTATTCCCAATTAATACTATTTTGAAACCATCTCTGAATTCGATTATAGACTGTATCCCCTTGGAGCCACCATTTGAGGTTACATTGTCATCAGCTGGGCCTTTGCCCTTTCTACTTAGCATATAAAGGTCATGATTGCCTCCGCCCCCACCAAATAACAAATGGGGAAGTCACAACGATTTTTCCCTTAGGGATATTCTCTGAAGAGTATTTCACATCAGGTTAGGGGATATGTTCCTGACTTTTCAAGAGGTTGGGTATGGTCAAAAACTGATTTAAGCAGCAAACTAATTATCTCAGTAGCATACCACCATGAAGCAATTGCAATCATCTATCTGTCAAAAAGCACCACTCACAACACTAGAAAGATAAGTAGAACAGTTTGTATTTTAGCATTTTGATTCCAGTTCATTAATTGACCAATGCCTAATTCAGTTATAAGGTGGTCCTCACAAAAGAAAGAAAGGGGAAAAAAAAAAAGGAAGGAAAGAAGGAGGAGGGAGGTAGGGAGGGAATTAGATAGATACTAGGTATCCCCTGGCAAGTTAGTTATTGAATAAGTCATTGAGAATCCTGGTCAGTTTCATTACTTTGCTGGCTTGTTGCCTTATTTATTTTGTTCATGAACTGGTTGCGGCAAAAACCCTGACACAAACCTCTGAAGAGTGATTTTTTGTGCGTGTGGTCAAGAATTCTGTGATTTTAACAAGATTTTCCAGTTCTTGCTTATTTGGGACTCTCACCCTCTGTGTTTTGATATCTAGAGCAATATTCTACCATATTCACAGCCTTCCTGATCTCTAATATATTTGGATCTTATTAGAATCTCAAAGAAGAAATCAACACCTTTACTGAAGAACTATTTAAAAAGATTTATTGGTAGCATCTAAATAATCACATTATTTTTATTGAATCAGGGAACCCCCTCCCAGGAAGCATGGGAGAAACACCCTGTGTACTGACAGAAAGAGTTAAGCCATTTTTCTATTTCCATGGTTTATTTCACAAGTGTCTGACTCATTGGGCATAACCAGCACAGTTAAATTACAAAATTACTATTTGGTCCCTTTTTTATTGACTACAATTCAAGGCTGCTTCAAGCCTCCCAAATTTAATCCCCCTAGCTCTTTGCCAAGAACATTACCTTTTATTTTCAGTGTTAAACTGTGTAAGATACCCCTAAGGCTACATGGAAAGTTACTCTCTGTGATAGCAGCTAACGGAGTGTATCAATTGTTCATGATTTCCCATTCTCCTGTAAATTGGGAGAGGCAGGGAGAGCAGTGGAATGCGAATTTTGTTCTGTCAGCACTTTGTTGCCCCAGCTTTAGCCCAAGCAGTGTGCCTGTTTTGGTAATTAATTATAGTGTGTTTGTAGCTCTTCATTCTGAGTTACCATTTAGCAACCTGTCAAGTCCCCAGCTAATGAGCCTATCCCATAGAATTCGATGCATTTATTTTATTTTATTTTTAACCATCAAGACGATACTGGTTTCTCTTAGGTCAGATGAAGTTAAGAGGGAGATTCTAAACCAATTTATGGGAAGGGAAAGGCTTTTCTCCTCTTTTCACGCATGTTCATGCCAAGAATGAGCCTGCTTGGAGCTTTTCACTGACATTTTGCCTAAGAAGCCAGAAATAGGAATATCCCAATTACTATTGTAATTATGATTTCATATTTGAAGGATGAAATAGCTCACTCATAAGTGATCTTGTCAAAGTGGTGGTAAATATCACATCTGGATTGGGACTTACATCTCAATGACAGGAAAAACTAGAGTGGATTCAGCATGCATTCTTTTTTTGTTGTTCCTTTTTCTTTTTCTTTCATTAATGGTGGACTTGTAGTAGCTTTATAATTTCTACATAACAGGGATTCAGGCACAGCAATTTAGCTTTCCCACTTTTTTTGATCAAAAGTAGGTTAAGAACATAATTACATATTGCAGCTTAACTGACCAAGTCCCCATGATGGGGACACATTTACATATAGGGGTCAGGAATGGGATTGGGGGAAGAAGAAGGATCATCAATGCTAGTGGTTCATTCTAAACAACAAAATGGCAGAAATACACGTGAATTCCCATGTTTAATGAGAACATGCCATTTATTCTTCATAAAGATGTCATCTCTTGAGTGTGATTTATTCTCTTATCGCCCATTGACCTGTTACCTGTTCTTGAGATCTGTTACCTCTTTATAATAAAGAGTCCAAGATTCGATGCACAAATCTCTACTTCCATCCTCAAACCGATAAGGAAACATATTTTGTGATCCCTTAGCCCATAACCAGGATTTACATTGACTCAAAGATCATAATTTCTTTTACTTGTTGGCCACCTGTTCCCCAGCAAACTGCATCCTAAGAATGGGCGCTCACTCTTGTTCACGTGTGCAGACCTGATGCCCGTGGGTGGACACATTTCCCAAATGTAAGCATTTCTTGTGCTGCTTGTGAAAGTCTGAATTGAGATGAGCCACCCTTCGTTGAGTGTGTCTCAGGCATCTTGCAATGGCAGGAACAGTCTCTCTCTGTTGGAACCTGTAACCTCCATAGAATTGTCATCGCTAGTCATTAAATGTTGTAACCATTCGGTTCATTTTTTTTTTAAGTGACTACAACGTCAGCAAAATAAGAAAACGTCTTCCAGCCTTGAACTGTGGTAATAGCAGACATGTTAATATGAAGTTATTTTAATCCCCCAAAAGGCATTGTACAATTTTTTTTTCCTCAGCCATTCTTGTTTCTTTATAGATTCACACTTTTGAGTATTCAGAGCTTGCTTTTCCTTTCAGTGAGAGGAATGCAATGGAGAGAACTGTTATTGATGAGGGCTGATTAAGCAAATTAATGAATTGAGACAGCTGAATAGTAAGTGAGAAGAATTTGAGGAGTGGAATTGGTTTTTGCTCATTGACTGTAAAGTGTATGAGTTAAAACCACAAGGGTACCTGATGGAACTAGCCGTATTGCTGAGTTAAGTGAAGAAAGAATATTTGGAATTGCATTTTTTTTTTCTTTCCTAAAGAATAGTCATGTTCTGGCTATTCATTGCTTTTCTTGCATGTATGTTCTTTGCCTTATTTTCTGAGTCATCTGCAATAGCATCAGTGAATCCATTTAACCCGGGTATGCTGGAGGCACATCATACTCCAGACTCAGTGATAGGCACTTAATGCTACTGGTAGAAAGATCCTGCTTCGTACATCTGATCACAGAATGTTCTATGTTGTAGTAGAGCCTAGTGTCCTTTCCTGGGGATGCTTAACTATTCATCTCTGGAAAGCATCTCTGGAAGGCATTTATGTCACTCTCTCCAACCTGACAAATATTAAAAGTTAGTACCACATGTTGGTGAGGATGTGGGGTCAGTGGGTGCCGAAACATTCTGCCGGTGGAGCGGCGGGGGCATGTCTTATATTGATGCAACTACTTTAGAGACCAACTTGGCAACATTACAGAAACTTCAAGATACTCATACCTTTGACTCAGCCACTTCATCCCTAGGGGACAGATTAAGAATATTGATTTTACCATTGTGGAAACTAAAAGTTGGGTAAAGAACAATCTACCAAGCAAACATTAATTGCCCATCAATAGGGAAATAGAAAATAAACTGTAGCAAAATTAATCTCTGGAATGCCATGCTGTAGGCTAACATTAATACACTAGACCTCTGTGTGTCGGCATGAATGGATTCCCAAAGCAGAGAACAACAACTAAAGTAATCTGCAGAAGGAGACATATAGTATGATGTCATTATGCACATTTTTTGAATATTCTGTATTCTCTTGGAGAATTTTTCTATATTCTCTTTGGAGAACATTCTATATCCTCTTGGGCTCTATGTACCCATGGTAAAATGAGAGAAAATGGCATCTGAATGGGGGATGCCGAGTTCCACAGTGACGCCACCTCTTTTGAGGAATGGGGAAAGTGCTGCCATCAGGGAGAGCAACTGAGAGAGATTCAATTATATTTGTTCCATTTATGTTGCAAGCTGCAAAGTGGACATATGGCATTTGTTGTAGCATCTTCTGTATTTTTATGTCTGATATTTTACATAAGGAAAAAGAATGCATCCAAGAAGCTGTGTATGTGTGTACGTGTTTTTTGAGCATCACACTTCTTCCTTTTCAGATGATTAGATGACCCTCATCATTTTCAGGTCTACAAAAGGGTTTTATACAAAAATAATGCCCATTTTAAGTGCAGTGTTTCGGCAAGATTGGGGCAGATGAGCAAAGGACCAGAGTACTCTTAGGACAAAAGCTGGCCAGGCGGAGTTGTTCCTAATGTCTTTGATCAATGGAAACAGCTAACTGAAAGGCATGGCTCTCTTTTCCAAAAGAAACGATTTTCTTCCCCACTCAATTACTGGGATAATTGCTTCAACTCTCAATATTCCTTTAACTGGACAGATTCAATGTTGGCAACTAATGCTCCCCTTTCATATTAAGCTACCAAGGTGTTCCAGTGAACGACCCTTCTGTTGGGTGTTTCTGTTGCAATACTACTGACTTAGCATGCGACTTCCTCTATTTTTCAGTGTGTGTGGTGAAGTCAGATGTGTTTCAGAAGGCTCCATTGTCTTCCAGACGTAGCGGCTACTTGAAAACACCATCCATAATAAACATTTGGCAAAGGCATTTTCACGTCCGTGCACTCTCCCTCTCTTCCAGCCAGTGTCCCCTTTTTTGTCTAGCCTGCACTTTCTCCCTGCCCAAAAATGTCATTAACATTAACAAGTGTTCTCCTTGGCACCAGCAGGGGTTGCGCAGAGGAACAGGCTTGGAATGTGCAATGGGGAAACATGAATCAGAACAGAGCTGTGATGTGGATTGTGGAGTGTGTCAGGCAAACTCAATAAGCAACAGTCAATACCGACAGGGAAAAGCAGGGCAAAACTAATTTTGATGAGAACATGTCAGCGAACTGCAAAGTGGGTTTGCAAAGGATGCACTCCACACACACAAAAAAGTGATTTTTAATTTCATTTTTAAGTTTATTCTGAAGGGCTTGATGTGTGTGGTGTGTTTGGGGACATAAAGTTACATGAGTATAGGTCCTTACCCTGCTGAACTGTTGGGGATAAGAACTCCTGAAAGTCTTAAAACACAGATTCCTGGGCTACCTCCCTGCCCAGGGATTGTAATTCAGCAAATCTGGAGGGGGACCTTGAGTTATCCTTTTTAGCAAGCTCCTAGGTATTGCTGATTCTGCTGGTACGGGGAAGGACAGTAGGAAGACCCTTAGAGTAGGTATAGAGGAAGAGAGTCGAATTCAAACAAATAAAACAACTCCTTTGTTCGGTACACTGAGGAGATACAGTGGCAGAGTTTTTAGCAATATTGCAGAAACACAGGAGAGGGAGCCAACAACACTGTCTTACATAGACAGCCTGCAAAAAGGAGAGGAATATTTGATCTGGACCTTAGAGAATGAAGAGATTCCTCGGCAGAAAAGAGTTCATACTCCAGATGAAATGGCATGGACACAGTGCAGGATGTATCTGAGAATTAGAGAGTAGCCTAGTACGAGTGGAGCAGGAGGTGGAAAGGAAATGATCATAAATGGCATGAAAAAATGGACTGCAGCTGCCTTTTGAGAGGGTTTATAGAGTCCTTCTGAGATGTTCGGTACAATATTCTGTAGTGGGGAGCAGTGAAACTTTCAAGAGCATTTTTTTGTGGGAGAGTAGGGGGAGGAAGACCGACTAGCAGGGACCCCAAACTCCAGAAGAGAAAGGAGGGTTTGCCTGAATCTGTTCTTGGAGTACGCAAGGACATGGCACAAAGTATTCCAACCTAAAGACAAAACCGTCAAAGTTGCCAACAAAGCATCTTCTGGGCATAGATTGGAGAAAACAAGAACAGTGGGCGAGATACATTTGTGGAGATGCTCAGAGGCAACCAAGAAAGTGAAGACTCACTAGTGGTGAAGAATATATGACTACAAGTTCAACGTTCATTACTGAAATTTAGAAAAGACCCAGAAAGTAAGAACCTCAACGAGCTTCACCTTGTACCACCCTGTTAGTTTGTTATGTCGCCTGTGTGAGAACACAGGCGGGCCTTGTGGTTAAGTACCTATTACTGTTATTTCTTGGTGGTGTGGATAAATAGAAATGTCATTAAAGACATAGTCTGTTTCTGAGTACTCTTTTTATCTTTGTCAGATGAAGCTGAAGTAAGAGGCAGAAAGAATGGTATCAAAATATCAAGACCTGGGTTTTTGAAATTGACCCAAGGCACAAATTGGAAATGAGGACCTCTCACTACCCAAACCAGATGTAACCGTGAGGGGGAAAGGAGCTGTGCAGTGCTGTCTCACGAGGGTGTGTGAGGAAAGGAACCAAGTCTTGAAACCAAAATGAAATACCAAGTTCTTTACTGGTATTTTGAATATTTATTAAAAAGTTACCCGTCTATTCCTGTTTCCTTCATACCTGTGCTTCTTCATCTCTCACAGAATCCCCGTGCATTCTTCCTTCTTTCCCTCCCCCTTTTGTCTGGATTTATACCTTGCAGAACCTCTAATTAAGCTCCCTAACAAGATTGAAACTGCCTTGTAGTATGGGGTGGGTAGAACACGAAACTGACAAATGAGAAAGCCAGGATTCTCTTTAATAGACAGAGGATGGGTCATTGCAGGGAAACTATTTCGGGACTCCTTGTCCCAGCACATAAATAATTCATTATTTTCTCATCTCAAATCGGTAGATTCCTAGACTTTACTCCAAAAATATATAACTCTTCCACTTTGAGAGTTTAAAAGCAAGAAAGTAGACGTGAAACTTTTTTCTTTAGTTATCTAACCTAGTGATTTTCAGCTGAGAACATATTTCAATAATAATAATAGTAATAATTAGAAACAGGATACAATTTAGGGAGACTATTTGTTTTACTTTAAGAGGTTCAGACATTTTGTAAAATCAACAACACTTTGCAAAAGTAATGACAGTCTCATGCCCAAAAGTGTAGGAAGGAAATAATCTCAAAATAAAAGAAAAAAATTAAAATTTTAGGTTTAGTTTTAAAATCCTCTACTCTCTTCTTTTTTTATGGACTCAAATATATGTCACACAAGGTATGTGGTTCAAAGGATTGCATTTGGAATTAGTGATCTAAATCATTTTTTTATTTTGTTCATGATGGAAAATTCTGAACTGACTTTTAAAGCCTTTAGATGATGCATGAAATCCTTAAGAAAAGGTTGCCTCCTAGAAAACTTTGTTATGTTCAGCCTATCTTTTTAAACTTATTTTTACTGTAAGGTGGGCTTGAAAATAGTAAATAGAGGCATTTACTACTCTGAATCATTGTTGGGAGCCAATTCCTTTTTTCTGATGTTATATAAAACAGTCATCAAAACAAGAGGCACATTTTGGGGTTTTCCTTTTGGTAATAAATTCAGAACATTCCAGTATCATGGTTGGGAGTGAGTCTTACAAATACCTATAATAATGACTTAAATAATATGTCTACATTGTAGATAACAAGAAAAATACAGAAAAACACAAGGATGAAAAGTCATTTCTAATGTTACTACTTTTTTTTTTTGTCTACGCATACCCTAACAGACCTATTTTTCACATTTATTCAATACATAGTTAGATACAGAGATCTACTACTATGTTTCAGGAACTGTTAGGTGTTAGGGATAAACCTGATTTAATTCTGTAGATAATATTCGTGGTCCAGATTTTTTTTTATTTAATAAGATGTTATGAACTTGAGATTTATTATTCTTCCTCATGATATGAGGACAACCTAGCATTCCCTAATCTTTTTAATTAATAAAGCCATTCTAACTTCTCAAATTTTGCCTCTTATGTAGTATTTTACTGCTTTAACGTAGTTGGATTTGCTTTGTTTTGTTTGTAAAAGTGGTATGGGTCACAATTGTGCACTGAAAATTTTCAGGTACAATTAAGTTCTCTCTTTTTTATGTGAAATTCTATTTCTTTCTGACAGGCCCCTTGCCTCCTAAGTAACTGGTTGTTAACACATTACATGAAAAAGCTAACCCATTTTGTTCTCTTCCAGGAATGTCTAAATCAAGTGAAGAATGCATTGAAAGAAGTAGTCAGGGAGAAAAGAGGGAGTGATATTGGCTAGCACAATGTCTTTGGGTAAATACGGAAATAGAAGGATTGAAATAGAAGCTAGAAACTAATAGTTCATTTATCTTTTTCCTTCTTCAGTCTTTCTACATAATCGCATTTTTCTGTATATTAAAAAATGGCTTTGCTCATCTCTTCTCTGATGGTTCTTTATGACTTCAATCTCTTCTCATTATTTTTTAATGTTTCATGAGATGTAAACTACCTTCTACCACTTTCTATTTGGTGCATGGGGTGGCTGATAGACTTCAAGTTTCAAGCTATGATGAAACAATAAAAAATATATCAATAGTTGCGAGATAATGAAAAGCTACTGATAGGTCTAAGACGGAGGAAAAAAGAATCCATATCCTATCCATCATCTCCAGGTCGGCTTGTATCTTTCTTCTGCATCTTTGGGTTAAACAGAAAATACATAATGGAAAAAGTGTCTTTTAGAAAGGACTTTGTTAAAAGCCTAGTGATTTCTAAGATTATGACTTTGTGTATATATTGCTTGGCGTACAAAGCATCAAGATAAGGAAACAGGTCCCATTTTTTTTTTTTAAGATTTTATTTATAAAAAAGAGAGCACAAGCGGTAGGAAGAACAGAAGGAGAGGGAGAAACAGGCTCCCCACTGAGCAGGGAGCCCAATGCGGGGCTAGATCCCAGGACCCCGAGATTATGACCTGAGCAGAAGGCATACGCTTAACTGACTGAGCCACCCAGGCGCTCCAAGGAAACAGGTCCTTGAGGATCATTAACGTCACA
Organism: Nasua narica; assembly: GCA_028533885.1. Lineage (NCBI taxonomy): Eukaryota > Metazoa > Chordata > Mammalia > Carnivora > Procyonidae > Nasua > Nasua narica. The sequence continues at coordinate 5,112,373 of CM052805.1, forward strand.
AAAATATCTAAAGGTCGCACTGTTTTAAACTTAAGGGGAAAGAAAACCCTCTAGTTAGAGTCCGCATTATCTGATCTAAAAAAAAAAAAAATTGAATGACTTGCTTTTACTACAAGCTTGTATTTGGTGATTGCATTCTAACCAGCAGGAATAATTCCAAAGGAATCTCCCATAAAGCAATCTGGTTGTAGCTTAGAGATGTACTAAATGCAGATGTTTTGGGAATTGTTATCTTAGTTTTGCAAAGAAAGGCATGAAGCTACTTTAGGCTAAAATGAGGGAACTCTTGACTTTCTATTGAGCCTGGATGGGGGTGGTGGTGCTCCTTCTGGAGGGTCACCGGTCCCTGATGGTGATTTTGTACCAGGATTCACTCTCTCCAGGCAGTTAGTCTTTTCAGGGACCATTAATTGAGAATTTTTTTTAAGCTGGAAAACTTCCCATTTCTCAGAAACTAATTAGGATTAAGAAAAGAAAGAAAAAAAGAGGAGGAGAAGGAGAAGAAAGGAGAAAAGGGAAATATACTCAATACATACTTACCAGTTACTGTGTGTCAGTTACCCGGAATGTCTTTGCTTTTAGATTTGCTCAGGACCAACCCTGTTTTATACCTTTATCCTGGTGTAATTATTAGCATGCCCCGTTTCACTCACAAGGGTCCCAGTTTGATTGATTAAATTATATGGTCTCTCAGTATATAATAACCCTCTCAGAGTAATAAAATATAAAGGACAAAACTCCCTAAACTTGGATCAGATTTGCCTCTGGATTCTGATTCCTCCACTTGCTGCTTCTCAGAAGTTTAGCAAGTTATTAACGTACCTGAAAAATGGAAATAATAGTAGTGTTTTCCTCATATCAGTGTTGGGAAAATTAAGATAGTGTGTATGAAATACATACAAAGTATCTGTTTATCTGTTAAACAGATCTGTTTAACAGATATCTGTTATCAGTATCTGTTAAATAGTATGTACTCATTTCATATTAGCAAATATTAATTCTGATTTTCCCATCAAAGTCTTGAAATGCTACATGTAGAAACAGAAGTAGCTCACGGCCAGCCAGCAGATGGGGTCACAGAGAATGATTTACTGTAATAAGAGGATGGGCACAGAGAGTGGTTTGTGGAAATAAGAGGATGATAAAACAGGACAGATCGGTCCCCTGTAGACTTAGAGGGAATGTGGAACCAGGGACATTTCCATAAGCCTGGATGCTGGTTGGTGTTCAAATCAGTGAAGTTGTAAAGGCAAAATAGGAAAATAAAATTCAGGTCAGCTCTTCATTTTTACTGATCTCTGATTTTTTTTTCCTTTTAAATATTTCTTTTAAATCCAATAATGTTTGATCTTGGGATACTGAAGTTAGGTTGGCAAGTGGGACAGAAGTGCATATTTACCTTGGTTTGTGTGTCTGTTAGTAGGGTCACTGACAACATTTTCAGAGCCCCTCTGTTATAGACTGTATGTCTGTGTCCCTTCCCCCCCAAATTCCTAAGTTAATACTCCAGATATGATGATTTTTGGAAGTGGACCTTTGGGAAATAATTAGGTTTAGATGAGATCATAAGGATGGGGACCCATGTGGGATTAGTGCCCTTAAAGGAAGAGGGAGAGAAACCAGGGTTCTCTCTCTCTCTCTCTCTGCAGTGTGGAGACACAGTAAGCAGGGCACTCTCCATAAGGCAGAAGGAGGCTCTTTCCAGGAACCAAAACTGTTTCCAATAACGAAAATTATTGGGTTATATAAGAAAAGGAGATTAACATGGAGTTTTGTGTGCAGGAAAACTGGGGGACAGAGAACAGAAGAGAAAAACTACAATCAGAACTTTTTCTCTTAATTATGATGTTTTAGGATTAGGGTTTTTATCTTTCTCAAAACAAATTCTAGAACACAACAATCATCAAAATTTCAAAGCCATATGAATCTTTAGAGGTCCATTTTGAATGATGGGAAATGTATAAAATTCTACACAGCACTCGCTGTGTGTTGAATTACCAACTACTTAATTCTGGTGGGTTTTGAAGTCACATGAATGACTCCACCCCAGGAATCAGGGAGGGAAATCTGTTCAGAGTGCAGAATGCACTAAACACAATCCAGAGTACACGTTCAACCCTGGGCTGGCTTATAGCATCTCAGTGTCCAGGAGCCTGCTCACTAAATATTAAAATCTACAAAATAAGGGACAAACTTAACGTGCTGAGGCTATACAGATAAGAAACCCTACAAGCTTGCAAATTACCAAATTGATAATTTACCAATCTCCTTTCTTTTTGGATGCTGCTGCTGCTGATGTTGATAAGTTTTATATAGGGCTCTTGGACCACCCAGTTTTCTGCTTTCATGGGGTGCTAAAAAATGAGTTCAGTGTTTGACTGGAAAGCATTGTTCTGTCCAGAATCTCACAGACAAAGCAAAGAGAGCAGCCTGGGGTGTGGCAGTAAAGGAGAGGATGGTGTTCCCCTGGGTTGCTTGAAAAGATCAGTGCCTTCTCTCTTGTGGGCACTATTGAGATCTAGCACTGTTTGAAACAGAAATCTGATATCCCAAGATGCTCCCCTTGGACTTTAAGATATTTCCTTTGCATTTTGATTGTTTCAGCTAGTCATACCTCACCTCTGATACCTATAAATATCTCAGGTTGTAGTCGATGCATGTCCAACTAGCTTTGCAATGAGGATTTAAGAGCTTCATGATAGTATTTACCATGAATAATTGCTACTGGAGCATATTGGATCACCTTGTATAACTTTTGCAGGCTGGTTTTAATTTTAGGTTTGACTGTTATATTGTAGCTTTGCAAAGCAATAACAAAAAAAATCATAATTTAGATTAGGAGAAACAAAACAAATGATGATGGGAATATTACCATAACCATAATTTTACAGCACAGAGTAATTATTTGGTTCAGTAATGTTCAATAATTATTTCAACACCAAAATCCCTCCCTACTCCAGCCCTTCAACAAACTAAACAACTGTTAGACTACCAGCAACTAATTTATAAGGCAATTTCAGAATCTCATGACTTCTTGTCTCTATGAGATTTACAGTCACTAATAAAAGGCCTTAACTTTGAGAGGCATGAATTAAAACTCATTTATAAAGAGAGTAAAAAATTCAGGATTTTTTCTTTCTACATCTCTTTCTATCCAGAGGGTCCCATGTTCTTGTAGACATGGACATAGTGGGTAGAGCCTTATATCAAGTGCCTAACAGATAACCATTAAATGTTGGAAAAGTAAATGAATGAATTCACACATGCATATGGGCAGTCTTATGAATAGGCCAGTTGTCTTCTTTATTTTCTTCTTCCATTCTTTCCACTGTTTGAGGAAGCGTTTTTTGTTTCTTTTTCATCGAACCAGTCAAAGATGTATTCTATCTGTTTGAAAGTTACTTTTAACTCTTCCCTCACCCTCATTCCTGTACCCAGTGATCAAGTCCAGTAGATTGCTCCCCTTCTAATCTGTTCACTCCTCTCTGTTCTCCTTCTGCTCTGCTGAGCTCTCTCCTGGCATACTATGATCTCATCTTCATCAGCCTCCCTTCCTCCAGCTTCGCCCTCACCAGTCTCTTCCCATTCACCGGCCAGAATGCTGTTTTCTAAAGTGTGAAGCTACTCAGTCACTCCTGCCGAAAGCCTTACCATTTCTTCCACTGATTCTGGGGTCAACTCTAAAAATTCTGTCAGTTGCCCTCAAGGTATAGTCTCTGCTTAGTCTCCCTTGCCCTATATCCCCACTTTGTATCACTTTCTCACACATCCATGCTCTTTTAGTTTGTGTGTGTATGTATGTGTATTCCTCTCTGAAGCATGTGTGTCTATAAAACCATTTTATGAAATTAATCTTGTTCTTTGAGATGGTGGACATCACTTATTCTGGGAATCTTCTCGGTTAAATACCCCTCCTTGTCCTTTCCAGCCCTGTGGGATTGCCCCATTATAACACCTGTTTGTCTCTCTTTTTTTTTTTTTGAGAGATGGAGGAGGGGCAGAGGGAGAGGGAGACTCTTCCCTCTCCCTCCATGTGCAGGCTCCATGCCCAGTGCAGAACCGATATGAGGCTTGATCTTAAGACCCTGAGATCATGGTCTGAGCTGAAATCAAGAGTCAGATGCTTAACCGATTAAGCCACCCAGGTGCCCCAATACTTGTTTTGTCTTAATGTGATTTTCCAGTCCCTCCCACCAGTTGGCACACTCTATGAGAACAGAACCATGTCTTGTCTTGGTCACCATTTTATGCTCAGCACTAGCAATAATAGGCACTTAATAATTGTTAGGCAGGATCTCAGCTCAGGTTTTAATCTCAGGGTCATGAGTTCAGGCCCCGTGTTGGGCTCCAGGCTGGGTGTGGAGCCTACTTAAAAAAATAAAAAATAAATGTAGGTAAATGAATAAATCACTCTTATCCATATGAATAGCTCTACATGATTTTGCTTCTCACTTTTTCCTGCCTTCCTCCCTTCCTTCCTTCCCTCCCTCCTCTTTCTCTCTCCCTTCCTTTCTTTACCTTTACCTATGACCAACTTCTTTACTTAATAGCTTTTAACATTTTATAAACTATTTTTTAAAATTCAAATTAGAAAACAGGTGAGGTAGCCCATTTCTTTCAGATTCTAGGTTCCCTGAATTTCCAAGAATTTGCTTATTTGGAAGGCTAGTTTTTCTGTGTATTCAAATAATTTTTTTTGAGAAGCGAGAAGAGCACTTGTAAGAACAACAAGACACCCAGTTAATAATCAGGTACTTTGACTGTTACTGCAACAGTAGCAGTTACTATAGAATGAGTGCATGCTGTCACTACCAGCAAAATGATGATCCTGTGTGAGCCACACCAGGATTCTTTGTCTTTATGGAGTTAGAAGAGGCCAAATATATTGAGATAGAATTGAATTGATTTCTTCAAGCAAAATGGTTAAATTCTGTTTGGGTTCTTAAAAGAGTTAATAGAATATGATGATTTGAACCTTCCATGTTCCATAAAAATAGTGCTATTAAGAAGAAAACCATACTTCTCAGTAACCTCAGTGACACTCTGCTCTGTTTGACTTCCCTGGCTGCAGCTGGTTTTGAGTATAATGCCATTGATTTCAAGAGATTTCATAAAGATAATTAGATATACTGGAGCGTGTTCTATATTCTCAGCTTTTCGGAGGCTATGCAAAGCCACCCAAACTTTTGAAATATGTACCTGGTATTACTTCCTTGAGAAACTCTTAGTTTCTATGCATTGGAAAAAAATCTATAGCAAGTCTTCCTCCTGAAGCATGAAGAAGGAATAAATTACTAGGAGTGGGAATTTTTGCTTTTTTTCATTTATGGAAATAAATGTATGAATGTATGTTTCATTTATACATTAGTTATCTGAGTCCCAAAGCATAACTATTTTAACACCTTGAGCTGCCTTATTTTGGAGGGGGGTAAAGAATGCAAAATCATTAGAAACATGATTACGGTTTAATTTAGGTCTTTTAGTTATGTAAGCAGAATGCAATTAAGTAAGAAGTGCTCACTATGACTACATATTTCAAATAGGCTTTCAATTTATCACAGTTTTATGTGTATCTTCTTCAATTGCACGAGGCTTCCTTAAGGCTATGACAGTGAATTATAGCTGTGTTCTTATAATTATTTTCAGTTAAAAAAAAAGAAGAAAACCTATTTGCTGCATAAACTATTGAGTTAAACACATTAAACATCTAGTTTTTATTGGGATTCTCTTGAGGTTTTATATCAGCTGTAGGATGCTTTCCATTCATAGATTTAGGTGGAAAATATCTTGGGTGTTACGGTACCTTCATGGTCATTATCACCATCTTCATTGTTACAATGTTCACCACAAAAATAGGACACATGCATTATTTTGTTTCATCTTTACAATAACTCTGTGATCTTTATTACCCCCATTTTCCAGTTGAAGAAGCTGAGGCTTTGGAAAGTTAGGGAATTTGCATAAAGTCACATAGCTAGGAAGTGTGGTGTGTAAGATGGGAAGCCAGGAAGACTGACTTCATAGCTCATAATGTTAATCATAAAGATGTTTCTCGGTTGGTCTTATAATGGGGAGGAACATTGAGTGGGAACAAGATGTGGTTAGGGAATTGAAAAAACAGCATATAAGGACTCAAAGTCTAGATTGTAACCTCATCATCAATCAATAGTGTGACCCGGGGCAACTCATAAACACATGATTATATAATACCTGAAATGCTTGCGTACATAATGGATTTCTTTGTCACTATTACTGTGTTGCTGTTGATGATGGTGACATTATCATTACTGTTACTCTGGAATTATTAGTATCTCTGACCCCTTTTTAGTTATCTAAATGACATGAATCCTTACAGACATGTTTGTATTTTGATTTCTCCTTCATACTAAGGGTTTTGACCTCTCCTTTCCACCAAGACCCACGTCTCTCAAGTTGGAAGTGCTCTGTGAGGGGCCAGCTATATGCGTGGCCTCTCCATGTGATTCACACAAAAGCCTAAAGGCCCAGAGTCACCATTAAATGAAGCATCTATCAACACGGTGGTCTGGGGTTGTGAATTTTATGTTCATGCCCAAAGCAAGGTTGCGGGTAAGGAAAACAGCCTTGTTAAGACCTTGAAGCTTTTCAGAAGAGCTTCTGAATTATTGAGTTTTTCTGAATTATTTTCAGAACCAGTCCACATCTTGGTGAAAGTAATGTAAAGATAAATGTTATATTTTCTTGGTGATCATAAGCTGCCATGCATTGGTATCCTGAAAGAGCCACCAACAGAATCCATCAACCCACCTCTCACATCCATTCTTTCTTGGGAATGCTCATAGAATCATCTGGTTACTTCTGAGTTACCATTTTCATTGGACACTGAAGGACTTGACAGTTCTATCATCAAAAGGAATAGTGTTAACACCATTCAACCCCTAGATAAGACTATGTAAAAGTTAATCTACTGAAATAAAGTCACTTTTCATAAATTCAGTGACATCCAAAATAACCATATTCTTCTTGGTCACTATTTTATCTTCAGTCCATCGTATATATTAGGCACTTAATAAACATTTGTTGGCTAAAAAAATAAATCACTCCTATCAAAAATCAACCTGAGGAGGCTGGGTTTTATGATGCATTATGCCAGGATAAAAAGACTGCTTGCCTTTTTTTTTTTCCCCCCTATCTTGGACTGCTTTCACAGTAAGAGTCCAATTCCTTAATCATGCCTGATACCAAGAAAGTTGTGAGTCTGCCATCTGATCAAGAAGGAACCATAGTTCCTATATGCTAATTGGTGCTTTTTTCTTATTTATGTGTGCATTATGACAAAACATGAAATAACTCCACCTCCTAAAACTGACCAGAAGATAGATTTCAGACCTCTGCAATGAAAGCAGGATTGGAATTCATCATAGTACGAATGCAAAAATGCTTTCAACCCACCAAGCACTGGGTACACTATTCTAACCTTTTTTCAAGTTTCTGAAATATTTATGGGAGAATAATTTGTAGAATAATGAATATAGCTTTCCAGTGGAGCAACAAATGCACACTATATTTCTGCTCTCGTTTCTTATTAAATATTTATACGTATATTTTGTGTTTGCCTCATAACTGGCCATTTACCGATGCTTAACAAGCACAGATAGTCCAGTTGAGGAAAAATAATACCAACCAATAGTAAGAAAAAACAAACAACTAAAGAAAGGGAGTTTTGTGTCTGTACCGGTTGTGTTTAAAAAGTTCATTTAACACGTATAATACAGTCCATATTTCCGAAGTCCCACATGTTGACATGTCCTGGGGAAAAGATGGATGTGTTGACGTGGAGGTGGGCCTCTATCTAGTTTCCTGTGTGTATCTGGCAGAGCTAATCTTTACTTCCCTTTAGCAGAACACAAAAATGGAATTCTCTAATAACTGACATAACTGCATCACCTTCCAATATGGACCCCACTATTAAATCACAGAGACAGACAAAGCCTGAGGAGTGGGGAAGCTTGACTTCCAGTTGATATCAGACCATAAAAATGCTTACTCACTGTAACCAGAAGGAAGGAAGAAAGAGCAACAGACCTCAGTGCCTGGAACGTGGGAAAACTGAATTTGCTGCAGTAGAGTCTTGTTTGTATGCAATTACATTCATGCCTTGTGCTTGGCGTACTGCTTTGGAGTTTCCAAAGCATTTTCTTGTACAAGGCCGCAGTGATGTAATCAGAGCAGGGATTGTTATTCCCTGTCTATAATGAGAAAACTCGAGTTTCAAAGAAGGTACCCAAATGGTAAGAATTCTTTTCACCGGACTTTAAGCAGTATGCATTACTTGCACGTATACAGTCACATTTGGTTGCGTAACTGGGAGAATAATCCTCCGAACCGTCTTCCAGGCTGCAAAATGTCAACTGAAAGAACATAGGGAAGGGGTTGGCTCCAGACTAAAAACTTGAAACAGACTCCTGCAAATTCTAGTTTTAAAACTTACCCAGAGCCTTGACTTAGCTCGAGCATTCTGGACCTGGGTCCGGGGATAAAGGCTGCAGAGATCTGAGCTGCTCTACATAAGCAAAAAAGAGGAATTTGTGGATGCTTTTGCTTCTCAGAGTGATTGGGCTACAAGTCACATTAGAGGAGGAGGAAATAGGAGAGGGAAAATGGCTGAACAACGCGGTGGTGTGTGTGAATGCTCTTCTAAGAGTAACAATGCCTAATGTTTGAAGTGTGTTTTGTTGCTGCAATGTAAACTCAAGTTCCCATACAAAATAACATGCAGTTGCCATTAGGGCTCATCACCAAATACTCTGCTTCACCTCCCTGCCAGGCACTTGCTACCCTTTTTGTGGTTCAAATGGTGCAGTGTGACTAGGCTGGCCACTGAGCTGCAAATAAAAATGACAAGTGCTAGAACATTTTATTGCTGGTGCAAGTCTCTGTAGACCTCTTTTTCCCAGTCTGGCATGGAAATATTTGAGATGATGGTTCTTTCTCCATACTAGGTCCCTGAGAGACTTAGCGGGGCAAGCTCCTCTCCCTCTGTTCCACTAGGTCCATGATGGGCGTGTCATATGAATGAGAAACTAGCTTCGCTTATTTCTAAGCCCTTGAGATTTTTGGGAGTCTTTATTAACACAGCATTAGTTGGCTTATCCTGACTGATACAGTCTGGTACACATGCAAGGTCATGATGCAAACATTTTGCTTGTGTGTTGTCAAGGAAAGGGAATGCATTTCATGTTAAGGTTAATTTTAATTCAAAGGTAACTCCGTAACAGCAAAAGGAAAAGAAAAGAACAAATACACACTGAGGGCAAGAAATGGAAACTGGATATGTCCTTGAGAGTGTAAGCATCTGGGAGTCTGCAGAAATCTTAAGAAAAGACTTATTAGACTTTTTACAAACTATAGAATGAGTATCTGAAAAAAATATGTACTGGGTTTGAGGGGCAGAGAGACACGAGAAGCAGTTTCTGACAATTCTCCCAGTGCATTTTTCAAGTTAGAAAGTAGAATTTTTTTCTCCTGTATTACAGATAAGGAGATTAAAAATTCAGATAAATAAATTGACTTGTATAAGGTCATGTAATTACTAATAAGTGGAGACCGGATTACTAAATCCTTTGATCATGATCTTTGAGTCCACTCTTTTAAGAAGTTCCCAGAATGCCAATGAACTAATAGCCTACTTTCCCCCACCCTGCCCTATCTCTTTCCTCCCTCATGGTTTCACTTTTAAATCATCGAATATGTTGGAATGCTAAGTTGTCTGAAGTGTGACTGTGTCACAAGTTAATCTTCATCTGAATGGGATGGATATGTCATTGACAAAATAATTGTTAGAATACTAACACTTTTAATAAGTTTTTCAGTAATATATATATTTTTACTATTCAGTGAATTGATTTTTTTTGTTGTTGACTTCTAGTGCGTTTATTTATCACCACATGCGCCTGTTTCCTGAAGGGCAGCACAACGTGGCAGGACTTAAATTTTATCTGCCCTGACTAACTTTATTCACTCTCTCTGTTCCTTATTCCCCTATCTTTCATCATCTAACTTTATCCCTCTCAGAAGAAAAACATCCTCTGATGCTTCTCTGTACTTGTTGATATTCCTTGGATTGTGTGGTACTCAATCATTAGAGGTTTCCCTTTACTTTAGAAAACTGTTCTTTTATCTTTGTACATATCATTTACAGATGGGCCCCTTGACTATCTTAATTACACCTGGCATACACACTTCAAATTGAGGGATGGGTTAATTATATGATTCATTTTTCAGGTAGATTTATCATAGGTCTCCAATTTCGTTTCTTAACTATTATCTACAGAACAACAACTTGTCAACAGATGTCTTAAGGAGGATAAAATAAGGCCCAGCTGTATCATTCCACTTACCCGTGCCATACGTCTCTGTTTACATCTTTGTTTAATCATAATGAATTAATCAAAAAGAAGTGGACATTCATTTTTATGCAAGTAAATGGAACCTCTGAACCCTTCCTGTTGACACAGTGTTCCTCGCAGCCACTACCAAGTTCTCAGAGTTGACTGGCGTGGAAGCTTATTGGCCTTCTCTGTTCTATTCATTGTTAAATTTACAAAGGGGTTTGAGACATTTTGAATTATCTGGGAATGTGCAGACTTGGTTCATGCTCAGATCTGATGATTTCCGAAGAGATTATTATTTAAATATTTGCCAGATCAGCCTTTTTATCTGCTCAATCCCATCCATAGTTCTTTCCTGTTTATCTGTTAATCTTCTAACATATTCTGGATCTTTCATACTTGCGGTACCTTTTATTCTCTCCACCCACTCAACTGAATTTTCTTCCAGGTCCAAGAACTCCAAAGGGATTTTCATGGTAGTTTCCTAAGCTACCAGGTTATTTCTTGCCAGTGGCTAGTAATAGATTCACAGCTGTCTGCTCATAGAATGTTCCATCGAAATCTCTGTGACCCTTTAGGGTGTAAGAGAGAGCCAATCTTCCCACCCAGGGCAGCATCATGCCAGCAAGGATTGTGGGGAAGACAGGAGGAGAGAGAATTGGGAATAAATGGGCAATGAGGTTGGTTGGGTAGTTCAGGGAGGAAGAGAGAAACTGTTGCTTTTGACCACAGCCTGATTTGCAGGGTCCCTACCCCACTTACCATAGCCTACTGCTCTGGTGGCAGAAAGGGACATGTGACTTGGCTCAGCCAGTCAGGGTTTGTTCTTCCCCCTCCCTGGTGATTGGTTCAGGATGGGCATGTGACCCAAGCTGGCAAGGTAGATAGCTTTGTGTGTGCTTTTCAGATGGGAATCGGAGGGGTTATGGAACCTTACTGGTTAGATCAGAAAGCTTCAAAGATGTGCACTGGAGGAGGCAAGGTGAGGGGGAAAAATGAACCCAAAGAAAGCTAGCAAATGATGACAACTAGATGAAAAGTAAGGGTCCTGGGCTGTGTGATGTTCTAGGGGGAGATTGTTATTAGTTCTCTCAATGGATGAATGAGTCAATGTGTAAATATTTTTACAGTTGCCAGAGACCAAAGTGTATACATTTTATGTGGTTGGCAGAAAGAAGCTACTCTCAGCTCTCGAGGAGAGTGATAAAAAGGTGTAAGTGCTGTGTTAGGAGGCTTCATCTGGTAATGTGTTTTTTAAGATGAACAGGCCTGTGAAAGCCTTAGAACACAGTTGGAAAATATATCGCAGCTACCCTCACCCTTTCCCTTCTGTGCCTGTGGCAGACACTGCTAACCAATTAGGGCATTTTGCCCACTGAGTCTGGGCTGGCCTTACCGTCCTTTTCAATGCAGTGCTCCGGGCAGAGCCGGCAGGCGAGCAGAGCTGGTTCACAAAATGGAACCCATTTGCTCTCCTGAGCTCAGAGGCAAGGGGGACAGTAGGAGTCTGAGCATTAATCAGCTGGAAGCTTCTCAAGACTGAACATGAAAAGAGAGAGAGAGAGCAAGAAGGAACAGATACCTAACAACTTACTGTATTAGTTGACTAGGACTCCTGCCATCGCAAAGGACCCCAGCTGAGTGGCTGAAACAAAATGTTGTTTCACGGTGCCGTAGGCTAGAAGTCCAAAGTCAGGGTGTTGGCAGGATTGGTTCTGAGGGCTGTGGGGGAGACTCTGTTCCAGACCTCTATCCTTGGCTTGCAAATGACTTCTTCTGTGTCTCTTCAGATCATCTTGCCTTTGTATATATGTCTGTGCCCAAAATGTCTTCATATACAAATAACCAGTCATGTTGGACTACTCTAATGGCCTCATTTTAACTTGACGACCTCTATAAAGATGCTGTCTTCAGTAAAGTCACATCTGAGGTGCTGGGAATTAGGACTTCAATGTACAAATTTTGGAGAAGGACAGTTCAGCGCATAACACTGACTGGTGCTTACCATGGGCCAGATATGACCTTATGGAATGTCAGCTACTTGCCTCTAAAAGCAACCTATGTGGTGGGTATTTTATCATCCCTGTCTCATAGAACAAGAAACTGAGGCTTGGAGGAATGTGTAGAGAGTCACACAGCTGGGGTTGCTGGTGGGGTCAGGATTCAGACCCAGGCTTCTGATTGGTTCCTTGACATATCATAAAGAGATGGGAACTTGGTTATGTATTGAACGTAATGGAGGGAGTGAAAAAAAAAACAAACAAACCAGAATAACCAACATCTCTGGACTGGGTTGTGAAAAAATGGTGATGTCAGTCCTCCTGCTTAATATTTCAGTGGCTCCCTATTCCCTGCAGGTTAAGACCTAAATTATTTAGCAGAAAAATCAAAGCTTCTCATGATCCTAGATGCCTCATTAATTCTGTCTCTATCTACTACTCTCTTCGTGGCCTTTTTGGTCCAGCAAAACTAAACAATTTTCAGTCTCCACTGTGGGGAGGGGAGAGGAGAAGGTGTTGGGAGGTATGAAGGACCTCAAAGGAGAGCATCATGAATACTGAAACTCATTCTTGTGTTTTATACCTGGCTGCCCTTACCAGCTTTGTGACTTCAGTTAAGTTACTTACCCTCTCTGATTCTCTATCTGTCCAACTTGTAAAATAAAGTGGAACTTCTGTACACTCATGGGGATATTTGTGACAATTAAATGAGATAAAGAATGTAGCCACTCGCATCAGTATCTAGTATAGTGGCAGGTGGCCATTAGCAGTGCCCAGAGTGGCCATTCAGTTTAGAATATTTCGAGTCGAAAATAATAGCAGACAGCCATGGAGACAAGTCCCTCAAACAGGTAGAAACACAAGACCTGGATGTTGGTGGCATTCTTGGGGGCACTCATTCTCTGTTTATTTGCTCTGTTTCAGGCTTTTTTTCCCCCACCCTTAGTATGACAAACTGCCTTCTTCTCCCCTCCTACTCTCTAGGAGACCCAGTGGGATTTATGAATTGAGCCTGAAAGTCTTAAGCATAGTCCTCTCTCGTTTTAGCCATCAATAAATAATCATTTCTAAAGGTGAGGATCTGGCTCCTTAAGGCTCGTCTGTGGATATTCTAGATGACCCATACGTCTCCTGACATCCCTGTATTCATAGATGGCTTCTCTAAGAAACCATTATTAATGATGTAATTAATATGAATGGCTATAGTATACATCAAGCAGGTCGTTAAGGCAGAGGTGGGGATGTAGCCATTTATATTAAAGATACATTTTATGATCTGAACCCAAGCAGTAGAAAGTGCTTAGCTTCCAAATCTTGCTTTGCTACATTTTGGCTTTTTTAAAAAGTTGTTGTAGACCTTCTTGCTTGCTCTAATGCTATGCTGTTGGAGCCTCTGGGAGTTGGAATAAGTTAATAAGGTCGATTTTTAATAGAAGCGTATAATCAACTAAATCATAGCCTTTAAAGTCACAAATTTCAAAGACCAACCAATTTAATTAATGTGTTCGTTCACAGACATTGGGAAAGTTTTATTTCATTTCACTGGTCTCTTTCCCATAGACACCCATCTGCAAGAGTATTTACTTATAATTTGTTGTGTAAAAAGGATCTTCCTAAGGCAGATGCCATATGTAACTACTCAGCTTACCTTTGAGGGAAAATATTGAAATAACACCCTCAAGCTGTTCTGCTCTGTGTTGAGAACTCAGAGCTAGATTTCTATCTTTGTAGTAAGTATTGAAACCTTGCCTCCTACATTCATGCTGTTCAAATAGGAGATAAAATAGTTTCTTAGAATGACAGAGTCCAAAAGTTTTCTATAGATTTCATAAGATGCTGTGAGCTGAAAACACATTTAAATGGAGAGGTTTCTTTTCCTTTCCCTCCCTCCCTCCCTTCCTTCCTTCCTTCCTTTTTTTTTTTTTCCTTTTACTTCTTTTTTAAAAAAACAAGTGGTGTTCTTTGTGGTAGCCAAAATGTTAAATGTTTTTAATAAAAGCTTAGACTTCAGTTAGAAGGGAACGTCTTTCCCCTAAGCATAAACGATGTTGCCATTTGCTCAGTTCCAAAGCACTGAGCAGATGGGGGAATCATGAAAATTGGGGAGTCACAGCCAGGGAGGGAGTATTTTTTATGCCTGTGACAAACAGATCCTCCTAAGCCGAGCGTCTCGCGGCATGTTATGCAAGCACCTGTAATGAACTGCAGAGGAAGAGAGGCGTGTGGTACTGAAGTGAACAGCGCAGCTGTAGACAGAAGCTGGTTCGGAGGCTCCCTCTGCCCACAGGGCATGATTGTTGGCAACTTGACCGTCAGCCGCGCTGCCCATGCCAGAGCCCCGGAGGCACTGAGGCAGTAAGCGTGCGGCCAGGTTTCCAAAAAACCCCGGGTACTGACCCAACTGCAGCTCTGAGCCTTGATTAACTGGGGCTGGGGAACCGGCAGGCTGTTCCAAAGTCAGTTGACAACAGATGCTCTGTCCTCGGTCACTGCAAGTGAACACACATTTACAGAAGGGGTGAAGACAGTAACGTCTCTGCCCTCAGGGGTCGGAACGCTCGTCTTATCCTTATCGCTGCCTACAAAGTGTTAGGCACTTACAGTATGCTGGACGCCTTATCTACTAGGGGTTGTCTGTACATTAGTTCCAAACCTCAAATATGTCTTCTTACCCCTCGTTAGATGGAGAGGTAGATGAAAGAAAGAAAGAGAGAGAGAGAGGGGGAGGGAGAGGTAGATGAAAGAAAGAGAGAGAGAGGGGGAGGGAGAGGTAGATGAAAGAAAGAAAGAGAGAGAGAGAGGGGGAGGGAGGGAGGAAGAGGAAAGGAAAGGAAAAGAAAGAGAAAGAAACTGAAGTGTAGATATTTTTTAAAGTTACTAAATGATGAAACTGACATCATGGCTCAGACATGTCTTATCCTAAAATGTTAGTTCTTTCGATGCCAGTAGTGATTTTCATTTAAAAATGCAAGCAGCAGAACTTATTTAATATGAAATCTCATGGAGACTGATACGGAGGCAGATTAAACCAAGACTGCTTTGACTGAAGCAGAGTTGGGAGACTCTGAAGCTTTGACTGCACCTCTCCCTCCTTTCCTGATGTTCGCAGATCCATCACCCCAGCGAACTGGAGCTGTGTTTCTCCAGGTGTGCCCCCCACACCCTCCACATCAGCATCCCCTGGGAACTCGTGAAAGATGCACATTCCCCAACCCCACCCCAGACATCTGGAGCCCGGGAATCTGTGTTTACCAAGCCCCCCAGCTGATGCTGATGTGTGCCCACGTGTGAGAACCATTGACCTAGAGTTTGCAGAAAAAATTCTGATGAGAGCTCAGCAACCTCCTGGCTTTTGATACATGCAGTTCTTCCTGTTGATGCTGAGGCTTTCGCTGCAAGGTCCAGAATGGTGAATTAGACCCAGTCTTGCAATTCTTATTTTTTATTTTTGTAAGATTTTATTTATTTATTTGACAGAGATCACAAGTAGGCAGAAAGGCAGGCAGAGAGAGAGGGGGAAGCAGACTCCCTGCTGAGCAGAGAGCCGATGCGGGGCTTAATCCCAGGACCCTGAGATCACAACCTGAGCCGAAGGTAGAGGCCCCAACCCACTGAGCCCCATAATTCTTACTTTTAAGAAGTTCAAGGAACGGGTCCTGTTTCCTCAGTGCGAAACTGAAGAATGAATATTGACATTATTAACCCCATAATAAAGTTAAAAAATATCTCTCTTGATCACTTGTATTTAAGAATTAAAAACCACGGGGCGCCTGAGTGGCTCAGTGGGTTAAGTGGCTCTGCTTGCCTCTCTGTCTACTTGTGATCTCTCTGTCAAAAACAAAAAATCTTTAAAAAATTAAAAAAAAAAGAATTAAAAACCACATTTATTTGAGGAAAGTAAAAGCTGTTAACTGGATTCCGTGCATTAGAGATGCTTTTGACTGTCAGTGCAGTGTGTGTGGGGGGTGTGTGTGTGTGTTATCCCTGAGGAAAAAAAAATGCTACCAAATAAATTATGTCCCATCATTAATTATAAAAGACATCCCAGTTTCCAAGATATTAAAATGCAAAAATAAATGTGAATATCTTAGGAATCAATGAAATATGGTATGTCAGAAATCAAAGTTAAATAAGCTTTGGAAAATATCTCACTTTGGGTCTGTTAGCCAGTGTGGTCAGGTGTCTGCTGAAGCAAGACCATTCTGTTTAGTCAATTTAAAACAAAACAAAGAAATGGTCTTTTCTTCTTCATGACAGTTTTATCACTACCATAATTTTGATTACCATTGATAAGCTGGTGAACTTGCTCTCTGGTTATATTCTCTAAGTTGGATTTTCCCTGCAGTCTCGAAATCAACATGCCCCACGCCAGACTCATGGTCTTCTTTTCCATTTATATTGTTGGCTTTGCTGTTCTTGTTCTTACTGTTTCTCTCGTGTTTGCATCCTCTTCCTCTGGCACTTACAATTCTGTTACTGGAGAGAAGACTACAAAGTAGCCAAACCTCCAGCTTAAAATCCATGCTATTGCTGAAGATGTTTCGAAATGAGGGGGCATGATACAAGGATATTGAAGGTGAAAAGCTTGTCCCTGGTTACAGGTCCAGGGTGATTTGGAAAAGCAGAAAGAATAAGGCAATAATCAACAGATGCCTCCCTGAGAAGCAGTGATCATTTCTTATTCTTTGCATCATCTTTTCTGGCCTTTTCTATCCTTGGAACCACTCATTATGTGTAGTAGACGATTATCTGTCTGTCATCTACACACACACACACACACACACGCACAGTTTCTTCTTGTATTTCTGCCATGTCTTCCTAAAGAACTTCATGAAGTTAGTACAACAATTTTTGAAGGATTTGTTTTTCTTGCTCTCTTTCCAGAGTCATGATTTTATCAGCAGCTCCTACTCAGTTTGGGGTGTTGCCTGTGTGTTTAGTATGGGGTAGATGCTCCCCAGTAATTAATACAATTTTGAATGAGTCTCCTAAGCTTTGGAATTGTTTCCCTGAAGAAAGGGTTCTATTGAGAATCCAAGAACGTTAAGCAGTCGCTGTCACATTTTGAACATTTTATTTCTTTACTGAAAAATAATTAACTTCTGTAAAACCAATAAAAAGAAATCAAAAGAAAATAAGGGACAATAATGCTTCATAGATTTATGTCCGGACAGCATGAGTTCCATAGTCTCAGAGGTGTTCGTGGATGGCCTGTGCAAACCTGGAGGGTTTGAAGCTTTTTGAAAACTTTTTCATTTTTCTGTAAAAATCGAAAGTTGGAGCGGAAAGAGCTTACTGATGTCAACATTTAGGAAGCAATGTTCTCTTTATATAGACACTTATTGTCTGGGGTTTCATTTTTGGTTCAGGGGGAAATTAAATTCCCTTGCAATTGCACTATCTGTCTACCCAAGAAATTTTATCTCCACATTGTTTTTATTTGCTATTTGTCCTCTGGGTAAAATATCACAAATCCACAGGGTTGGAAGTGCATTTTAGAGGTCTTCTGGTTCATCCTGCTCTTCCTTGCAGGTCAGTAGTTAAATTATTTGTGACCCAGAAGTCTCCTGTATTCTAATGTCCAAGGACTCTTTAAGAAAAGCAAAAGGGGAGGGAGGTGGGCTCCTGAGAATGCATGTGGTGTTATTCTGCAATCTTATTCTTTGGTTAAAAGAATCATTTTAGCACCTGAATTCCTTTGCATGTCAAGTACCTATTATTCCTTAAGTAACTTGCAGTAGGTATATGAGTGTATCCAATCTGGTCATTCACTTAGATTGTAAGGCATTCTGCAGAGAAGTGTGTATGTGTGTGTGTGCGTGCGTGCGTGTGCACACGTGTGCCAATTCTGATACATGTTTCTTCTTATAGAGACAGGTTGGTAATGGGGATCCCACACTGGGCAAGAATTCCAAAAAGCCTGGGTTCACATCTTAATCCCACTACTGTTAATCATTGGTAGGCTGTAGTATTACTCAGAATATTCACCGTTCCTTCCCAAGCTTCCTCCCCTGCATGCCTTCCCCTGCAGCGGGTTCTGTTCTCCCACACCATTCCTGCCGTCCTTGCCCACGTGACTTACTCTGGTCAATGACCCGTGAGTGGAAATGATGCATGTTATTTCCAAGTGGAAAATTTCAGAGTCAGTGTGTGCCTCATTTTGATCTCCCCCCCGCCACCCAGCCGTAAGACCAGTGATGTCTTAGAGAGGGGATGCTCTATCGATCTGGAGTCCCAGCGAGAGAGAGCCTGGAGCCAAACTGAAGGGGACCTGGATGTGCACCAGGAGGGGCAGTGAGCATTTAGTGCCTCGAACGATGATGTTTAGTATTTGCCACGTTTATTGTCCGACTTCCAAGCAATCTCTGAGACTTTGGAGGAGGCGAGGAGTGCCAGTCCACACCTACAAGCCCACCTTCGCTCCACCAGCACCTGCTGTTTTACCTTCTACCTACTGGCTGCTGGATAAACACCTGATGAGCTATATTAAAATTGCTCTGGATAATCTTGGGCCAGCCATTTCGGTTCCCAGACCCTGCATTTTCCGAAGGGTGGCTGAGATTTTAAGAGTTCTGTGAGTTTCTTTTAGGTGGTCCTCCGTATATAACATCATGTTGCATTGTGACAAAGTTCTTCTCTTTTCAGTTCTCTTTTAAAGCCTCTTATGACATTCAGAATGAACAAACGGGTGCCTGGCTTGCTCAGTCAGTAGGGCACGCAACTCTTGATCTCAAGGTTGTGAGTTCAGGCCCCATGTTGGGGGTAGAGATTACATACACACACAAAAAAAGAACAAGCAAAAAAAACCCCTCATATCCACAGATATTAGCAGATGACAGTAATCACTAGAATATAATAAGATTGATTTGTACATATTTGTGCAAATATGTGCAGTAGCTTCCTGTTGATGCTAGCAGTTGCTTTTACACCTTTAAAAATAGTGTTTGGTGTAAAGAGTGAGATAAAGAAAAATATCAAGTAAATAAAAGTATAGGCAGCAAAAATTATGGCAAAAATTAAAGTTACAGCAAATGATTGGAATTTGAAAAAAAACCTGCTGTAGGCCTTTTTGTATCCTACAAACTTTGTTACAAAAGCCAAAATAGAGATAGGGTGACTGGGCTTTTTGGATGGTAAAATGATAGATGTAGAGAATCATCACTGTGGTCATTGTTGATGTTATTCATGGTTCCCATCCAGGGACTTCCCTACGTCCAATCTCCTGGCCAAATCGCTGAAGTACTTTTCCATATTATTAGCTTCTTCCAAGTGGAGAGCAAGGACAGTACCTACATTCACGTTTACCATCTGATTTAAAGTTTTTAACCATCTACCCCTGCTTCCTGTCCTATTAGAGAAATTACTGGAACCCTTGGCGTAAGTGAAGAGAATGATTAGCTGACTTGATGGGGTTCTAAGCAGGAAGTATGAAATCCAGGAGGTGCGAAGTTGAAAATCCTTGAGAACAGACTCTTGCTTGCCTGTGTCTTTCTATTGCCTAGATTTTGTCTGACTCACCTGGTTTCTTGTGTCTCTGACCCTTGAAGACCGGGAACTTTCTGAGGACAGCACCCGGGTCCAGTTTGCTGGACTTTTCCCTTGTCACTTGTTGAAGGTTTTGTCTATCAAAGCCAGATCTTGTTCCAACAACCAATCATTCATTAGCAGCTTTTTTTTTTTTTTAAGATTTTATTTATTTACTTGACAGAGAGAGAGAGAGAAATCATAAGTAGGCAGCGAGAGAGGGCGAAGCAGGCTCCCTGCTGAGCAGAGAGCCTGGTGCGGGGCTCGATCCCAGGACCCTGAGATCATGACCTGAGCTGAAGGCAGAGGATTTAACCACCCCCCCCCCCCGCCACTTCCATTAGCAATGTTTAATTAAGGTGTGCTGATGCATTCCATTATAGGTGCCAATACATTTGTTTTTATTATTAATACTAATGGTTGTGACAGCATTTGTAGCAGCTACAAATTGCAGAATATGAACCAGAAACTCTGCTAGACATTTTATGTCTCTGGGGACTCTGACTTACAGGGATCTAGCAAGATGAATGACATTATCTCTAATGAGGACATGGAAACTTAAGAATAGTTCGTCAGCTTGTCAACTGATACAAGGTATAGGAACCAAATACAGGTCTGCCTGATTCCCAAAACCAGAAGTTTCTTCTACCTCCTACCACCATGTTGATAATGAAAGAGGGAGAGGGAGAGAGAGAATGAGGGGAAGAAAGGAAGAGGGAGGGAGGGAGAGAGATCAGCTAGAACCTTCCAAATCCAGCCTTATGTATTTGTCCTCTACTTCTTTCCCTTTGATGGTTAATTGTTTCAGGGCTTCCAGCATAGCATTCCTCAACACCTTTGTTCCAGATTGCTGAAGCTGACAGAATTAGTTTCCTTGCTTAATCTCTGCAAGTTTTAACAAACTGCTAATGTGATGGGGTGTGTGTGTGTGTGTGTGTGTGTGTGTGTGTGTGTGTGTGTTTCCTTTTGGACATATTTAACATTTACTCTTACTCATCTGAATGCAAAAGGTGATGCTGCAGGGGCACCTGGGTGGCTCAGTTGGTTAAGTGCCTGCCTGCGGCTCAGGTCATGATCTTAGGGTCCTGGGATCGAGCCCCACATCTGGCTCCCTGCTCAGTGGGAAGCCTGCTTCTCCCTCTCCCTCTGCCTGATGCTCCCCCTGCTTGTGCTCTTTCTCTCTCTCTCTAATAAATAAGTAAAATGTTAAAAAAAAAAAAGTCAACACTGCACAGAAGTGCAGTCTGTCTTAAACCTAGTATCTCAGCAAGATCCCGCGGCCCACAACAGAGTCAAGGTTAAGCCAGCCCATGTCTGCTGTGTTTGTGTAGTACCATTATGGGCCACTCAATGGACAGCAAGGTCCACTCTGTGATGAATGTCTTCATCATGTCCCAGCTCCTTTTTCTTAATTTTCTTTGGAGCAGCTTGATTTTCTGAAAAGAAGCTGGGGTCGGTCCTACTTGCCATTTGCATTTTTGACTCTGCTTCATGATAGACTAAAAAAGGAGAATCTTCTGTGCTGCTTACTTGGAATTTTCTGTTAAACTGGTGTGAATTTGCTAGGTGGACAAGATAGATCATGTTTCTCTACTTCCTCTAAATAAAGTGAAATCTTTTCCACATCCATAAGGTATTCAGTTGGTGATGAGGGGATCTCCTAGGGACCCCTCCCATTGCAATTTCATATAAAATCAGTGGCCTTTGGCCAAGTGAAACTCTCAGAGAGCTCCCATAAGCCTTCACATTTTTAATAATAGAATTTTGTAATTGGATGTATTTCAGACAAGGCCCTTTGATGGTAAGGAACAGGATCTCTCTAAATATAGCTCAGTTAGAAGAAGGTCTTCCATAAGGAAATGGGAATAATCTCTTTAAAATCCAAAGACTGAAAGTGAAGTTCATTGGGTTTTGTAAGGTTTAGTTTGGAAGTGAGAATGTCAGAAACATGCATTCTCAAAGTCCCTTCCACTCCACCATCTCTCAATCTCTTTCTGTGCCCCTCTCCCTGTGTCTCTCTCCCTTTGTGTGTGTATCTGAGTGTGTGTGTGTGTGTGTGTGTGTGTGTGTGTCTCTCTCTCCTTCTCATGGTCTTCTATGTCTGTATGTTCCCGCTCACATGCCTGATTCCTCTCAGCTCATCTTGTTCTGCTTACTCACGATCCTTGCTCCTTGAAGATTCTAGCCCCTGTGGGGCTGGCTCCTGCTTTGGCTGTGACCTACATCATCTTTCACTTTAGAGCACACTAAAGGCGGCCTGCTTCACCTGGAGCTCCTAGATGCCATGCTCAGGAGCTCACCATCTGGAGAATGAATTGCCCTTGAATCAGCTATAGCACCCTGTTTTACCACGTGTAGTCACTTGGGTGCAGTTAGTCCCAAAGCAAGGACTGTTGAGGAAACTTAGTTTCTTGTTTTAAATTGTTGACTGCGGTGAGGAAGGTCATAGAGGGGCACTGCGGTGGCTCAGTCCATTAAGCATCTGACTTTTGATTTCGACTCAGTGTGGAGTATGAGATTCTCTCTCTCTGTCTGCATCGCCCCCTCCCCTACCCGATTCATACTTTCTCTGTCTCTCTCTAAATAAATAAAATCTTAAAAAAAAATAAAAAAGGTCATAGAGGGCAAATTCATGGAGGTCATCTGAAAGTGCTATCAAGTTATCAAAGCACAAGATAAAAAGGCCTTTCTATGCCCTTGTACTTTACCCTTTCAGTAATTACCTGATTCATTGAAAGTTCTTTTTTGTAATTCCCAACTCTTATAGCTGGGTAATGTAAGTGTGCCTCGTACGTATGGATAGCTAACGGATAATGCTAAGCTCATAGAACCGAACCCCACAGCAAATAGATCCATGTGGCCCAAAGTCACTTTTCTCAGATTTGTATACAAGGTGAAAACAGAATTATAAGCCTGATCCTCCAATATGGCATTGGCCTTAGATGACTAGGCCTGCACTTCATTGGTATGCAAACTAAAATATGGTCTCAGTGATATTTCTAATGACTTAGGACATTTGCATTTACCATAGTGACCAAAGTGAATGTATCTGTGGGTAGGAAGTTTTTTTTCCAGATACCTAAAAATCCTAACTACTGACAAAAGCCATGCTTACTATTTCAGGGCCAATGGAACAGAGTGCATGAGGGAAAATTTAGATAGTCTGATAGGATCAACTATCACAGACGGAGAGCTGACCCAGAGGATAGCTTTAGAGAGAACATGGTAATTGAACCAAGAGTAGTGGTATCTTCCGCTAATATTCAAAACACAGCTCTTGATATGGTTTCTCTCCTTGTGGATAATGCTGGCTGGCTGGATGGATGGTGGGATGAAGGGATGGAGGAAGGGAGGAATGGATGGGTGGGTGGATGATAAAGAGCGATATGGAGAGATAGACAATCTTTATCTCTTCCCTCTGGTTCTCAGTCCAGCTGTCTGTTATCCATGTATCTATCTTCTCACTGTCTGTCTCCATCTCCTCCTCCTTCCTCCTCCCAAATCACCCTCCCACCCGCCATTGCTGCGTATTCTGTCACAACCAACATTGGCCATTTCAACATAATTTCCTAAGATGCCTCTATTTCTAAGAGGCCATTTGGTGAGTGTTTGTGGATCCCCTGTTTGCGGGGGAGGCTTCTCATGTAAAGAGAGAGACGCAGGCATATGGAGGTGCCGCAGACGGCACTGCACCCTGGGTGACTTTGAGTCAGCCTCACATATTGCTGGAGCAGAAGATTGCTTTTGTTCTTTTTTTTTTTTTTAAGATTTTATTTATTTATTTGAGAGACAGAGAAAGTGAGAGAGAGCATGAGAGGAGAGAAGGTTAGAGGAAGAAGCAGACTCCCCATGGAGCTGGGAGCCCGATGTGGGACTCGATCCCGAAACTCAAGGATCATGACCTGAGCTGAAGGCAGTTGCCCAACCAACTGAGCCGCCCAGGCACCCCGATTGCTTTTGTTCTAACACAGGTGGTGGCTCATTCTCCAACTCGGAGAGCTCCTTCCTGAACGTATGGCCGTGTCCTCTCTCACCTCAAGCCTGGGATCTATCTCCTATTTCTGTTTTCATTCTGCTGTCCAGCCCAACTAGCAATATTCCTAAGGATACCCCAAGACAAAAAGTATTTCTGGAATCTGGTTCCAAATACTGGCTCTATTTGGGGTCCTAAATGCAATTTCATGCAACTTTAAACTGACACCTTAGATCCCACTAAAATTTTATGAATTAACTAAGGATTTTTTTTGTAAAAAAAAAAAAGAAAGAAAGAAAGAAAAAGAAAAAAAACCAGGCAGTTACAACCATATTGCATCAGTTTAGATGAAGCTCCCTGTACTTCATTTTTTTTTTTTTTGCTAGTATCTTTAAAAGCCATTTTCCCTGTGTTTGTAATTTTATTTTGTTTATCAGTGAAGGTAGTAGTCCAGAATAAGAAGTGTCAGGTTTAATTCTCTGCTGCAGTTCTCAAAATAGATGTTTCATAAGTAACATGTGGCTCGCTCAGCTAAAATTAAATGTCTCAGTGTTTCCAAATGTTTTCCATCTAGAATTTGCAACACACACCCTTCCAGAACTAACAAAGACTCTCAAAATTACCACTTAAAAATGTCAGTGTATTTCACACTTTTACCAGCTTTAAATGTTGGCTGTAGATAAAATTAAAACAAACAAATAAAACAGACCTTCGAATGATCTAATGTCATTTAAAAAAGCAAAACAAAAACAAAGACAAAACAAAAACACCTGGCCCTCTTATCCATAGAAGTTCAGTTCAGAGAAGCACCAATTCAAAGAATATGATATATATCAGTAAAACTGTTTACTTCTATGACATTCTAGGACTAAAAGAGCAAGTCCAGACCTCCAAGATTATATATCCCAGTGGTTCTTAATTTCTCAAATCCCCTGGTAGCTTTAAAGAAAATATGGAATCAGGCCTCTTCCCCTGAATATCTTGATTTGGTAAACATGGAATGGGAGTCAGGGAGTGGAAGAACCAACTGGTTTATCCTCTGCCTTCGCCATTAGCTGTTCTAAATGTTTGTTTCCCTGCTGGATAAACTAGGGTTGGTAAAGCAATCTACCCATTCCTCTGATGGCTTCTACAAGACAACTATATGAGATTGATAAGGAGAAAAATCTGTGTTCAGAAAATTAAAGAAGGAGGAGGAAATGAAGGAGGGAGAGGAGGGGGAGAGATGCAGATTTGTAGATCCCTGACAGTAACAGTGTTTTGTGAAAAGAAGGAGGATGGAGAAAGAAATCAAAGGTGATTATGGGGCCCCTGTGAGAATATGCACAGTGGACTGCATTTCAAGGAAAGAGGGATGAACTCTACTGGCAGTGAGCACTATGGAGCCATAGAGCAGATCGAAATCCCAGCTCTGCCACTTCTCAGATGTGTGACTTCAGGCAATTTGCTTAAACTCCCTGGGATCAGTATTCCCATCTGTAAAATGAGGGTCATCATTGCACTTATCCTGTGCAGTTTTGAGATGGTGTGTCCAAAGCGTTTAGAACAGGGCTTGGACAAAATTGACACCACATAAGTGCAGTTATAGTGGTCACGTTATAGAAAAGGGCCTGGCGAGTGGTAGACGTCAATGGAAGAGTTGTGACAAATGGGTAGGGAATTTAGGTGACATTTAAAAAAAAATGCATTCAGTGAAAGGAAGTGCAGAAAGGGTGCTGCACCCCTGAGGGCAACTGACAACCCATCTAGAGGGAAATCACTATGGTAACAGCAGCCATGGCAACAGCAGCAGGGGCACACCTGCAGGGAGTACCCATGTGCCAAGAGCTGAGCTTTCCCTGCATTTGCTTACTGAGTTCTGAGGACACCTGGTGTAGGGAAGGGACGGGGAGGGGGAGCCGGGCAATGGGAGCTGTTCCTGTTTGACACATAAGGAAGCGAAAGCTGATGCAACAATTAGAGAGTAAAGTGGAAATTCGAACCCAGGTTGGCTGCTTCCAAAAGCCTGCTTCTTGTCTGGTAGCTGTTGTAGAAAACATGTGTATTGAGTGGGTCATGTCCCTGCACAGACTAAAACATGATGTTTCTTCCCACTGCATTTAAGAAAATGACCAAATCCCTAATACGACTTCCTTGGCCCTGCAGGTTCCCATCTGCAGCCCCTTGTGTTCAACATCCCAGATTCCCCAGGGCCCTTTCAGACATCCTCCCACACTATGTGTCTGTCTGAATGAGTTGGATCTTCTTGTCTGCACTCACTGCACCATGTGCCTCCCTTTATAGCATTTAGTACAGTTACAATTTCATTTTGGTCTTGGGCTTTTTAAAATTAACATCTATAAACCTGCTAAGCCACAGGCTCCAAATGGACAAAGACGCCTATCTGCTTTTGCTCAGTTGTCTCTCCAATGCTTATTCCATGCCTGATACTTAGTAGCTATTCAATAAAAATGAATTGAATGAATAAATTCTATGTGATGCTCCTGACCCACCACTTCATTGCCAAATCATACATACTAAGTGAGGTTAAAGCCAATGCCATTAAGAATGCTCACAGCCTATTGCGTAGCCTGAACCCATGACTAACCCATTGGCATTCAGCTTCATATCCATCTGTGATCACTGCCCATATCAAGGGTGTTGGAGGTCAGGAGAGAGGTGAGGGTAAAGGTTGGGAAATGGGAGGGTAGTGAGTGCACCCCAGCCCCCAAAGTGTCAGCTTGTTATAGGACTGCGGTAGGAAGCATTCGGAATCAGCTTTATCAATTATTTAAAACTCATAATTCAATCCATATTAAAGATTTATTGCAACAAACTGAAAAACAAAGTACAGACACAAAGAAAACAGTGAACAGGGGTTCTGCCATCAAAGTTACACAGGATATATAAATTGCTCATGTCAATGAGAGTAACATAAAGAGAAATAGGCTATTAAAGAAAAAACAAGGATTCCTGGAAGAGGTTTTCAGCTGTGTGTGTGTGTGTGTACATGTGTGCTCTCCTGTGTATGTTTTTGGGTTTCCTTGCATTCCTTTTTCTCTTTGGCAGCAGGCACTTTCTCCTGCCCCAGGCATTGATTCCCTCTTGTGTTCAGAATTCTCACCAAGACTGGAAGCATTACAATTTTTCAATCTTCAATCAGCGGTTTGTGGCCATTTGTTGGCCTGTCAGGAGCACTGAGCCTGCTGCTTGCTCTGTCTTGGGTGTAGAGAGTTCGTTGGGAGGCAGACACCCGCTTGCAAATCCCTGCTCCATCTCCCCCCAGCGGTAAGAACTCGCATACACGTACTGAACACCGTGCGCCTCCTTTCCCTCATCTGTAGGGTGGGGAGAGTAAAAACACACACCGCCCTGCATGTTACATGGAAGGGTATCTACAAATTGCCTGGCACGTGGGAGGGCCCTTTCATTTTGTGCTACCCTCATAACTAAATGCCTGTGGTTGTGCTCAACTTGTAGATGAATAAATTACAACATACTTCTATATTTGAGGTGTAGACACCCTTTAATTGAAATAGGGAACCAAAGGCAGGCACTGGCATCTTGTAAGTAAATGACACACGCAATGGCATGTGAGTTACGTTTAACCTTAATAGTTGGGTGTGACCCTGGAGAAGGTTGTGCTTCCGTTTCCTTATTTATAAAATGGGGATACTCATCATACCGACTTATTAGGGTTATGGGGAAGATCCGGTCAGTTAATATTTATACAATTATCTGAAGAGTCCCCAGTGCACAGAAGGTTGGTAGGAGTTAGTTTTTCTTTTGTTGTTATTATTGATGCTGTTGATGTTGTTAGAATGAGCCTGTGTGGTGAATTGAAACATACCAATGAATAATTCATTTCTTGTTTCAGCAGGTTCAAACATCTCATTATAAAATATATACTCAACGTGTCTATTTCTTGCCAGCTCCTTCACCAATATCCTAGTCTAAAATGTCATCATCTCCAACCAGAATGACCACAAAATCCTCTGTGGATCTTTCTATAATGACTCCTTTCTACCTGTGTCCCCCTTCAGGAGAGGAATCTTTTCAAACACAAATCTGATCATGTTGTCACTACAAGCTCTCAATCTTAAAAGTCATCATTGGTTTGCCATTGCTGTGAAAACTAAAGCAAACTCCTCTGGCCCCTATGCATCTCTACACACTCATCTGTGGCCCCCCCTTACTCATTATTTAGAGCCACTTTGGCCCTCTTCCAGTCCTACCAACGTGCTAAGCATCAGAGCACACACTGTTCCTTCTGCTTGGAATGCTCGCCTCTCTCTGCCTCACCTGGCTAACAGTTCTGTTCATTCTTCGGGTCTCAGAAGCAATATTGCCTTCTCCATGACGCCTTTCCTGACTGTGGGTAATTGAGGATCCTGTGTCTACTCTCTTATAAGACCTTCTTCCTCTTCCTTCATAGCATACAGTGCAGTTGGTGTGAAAAAACAAAACAAAACAACAACTTGTGTTTTTGTGTTGACTCCTACCTTCCTCCCTGGCACATGAGCTGCATGAGATAGCATCTTGTTCATTGCTCTGTCCCCAGCACCTTGCATGTGATAGGTGCTAGGGAATATTTGCCTATTGCATGGATGCAATTTAAGAGGTTCTCATAAGGTTCATTAGAACCAGGAAGATTTCATGACGTCCCTCCTACCGTCCTGTATCATGTAAAGCTGGGTGCTGTGTTCTCATCATGGTCACTGTATGATCCCAAGTTGTGCTCACCCCCCTCTATTGTAAATGATCTGCTGACAGTGTTCCTCATTAGGCTGCCTCATTCATTTCTCCCATCTCAGTGCCTAACATAGGTATGAGACAGATGTGTCTAGAAGGAAAAAAAAGGGAGGGAGAGAAGAAGGAAGGTAGGAAGGAAAGATCAGTGTTTAATCCAGTGGGAGGGAAATCATGTCTTGATCACTAAGTCCGTCCCTCTCTTGGGGAACATTTTAGTAACATGGCAAGTCAAGAGAAGATACATCCTAGAAATGCCCCATCTGGAGGGGTGCAGTCAAGAGACTGTGCGGGACACTTCTCTTGCAGCCAGAGAAGACAGTAACCAGAGCCCAAGCCATGAGATGGCACCCGGGATGGGCTGACCCTTTGACCATAATCCCTGACCCAGGATAACAGCAAGTTCATATCTAAGCAAATCTAGAGAAGGCTCTTGTTTACGTAATAGAATGCTCAACTCCTCGATTATTCTGTAAAGGGCTGCAGGGTGGGAAAAATAGACATTTTTGCCAAATCTGTTTCTTGCAATCTCCAATAAACTAAAACAGTCGAGCTTACAGAATTTTCTGTTGTTTCTGCAAAGAGATAATTTGTTACATGGAAGCTCATTTGCTTATTTGGAGTAAACACTGCCTCAGACCCAGGAGAGATTAACACTCATGGTTGAGATGGATTGAGAAGGAAGAGACATAATACTTCACTGTTATATTTACTGTGTTAAATATAGAGTGGGAATTGATGAAAAATGTGCTGGAATTCCCCGTGTGAGCCTAAGTGATGAACTGGGGTTTATTTGCCATCTGGCTTTTAAGCAGGGATTTTTTTTCATGTCAGAAAAATGGCACCTTCAGAACTATCGCATTACAGACATCTGTTTATCAGACCTTTGCCTGAATGAATTATTCAGAATATGCTTAAGGTTGTACTTTACCTGACATATGGAAATATAAAGTTGCATACTCAATGTCGGCGTGTATCTGTCTACATAAAATCAGGTGTCATCCTCAAAACCCAGAGTACTGCAGCTTGGTAGGTGGTGCCTCTGCTACTCGGGATATTAATTGCCCAGCTCTGCATGGTTCTCGGTGTCTCGATTTTTGAAAATCAATCTGTGGAATTCCATGTCACTCCAGTTTTCTGTGTTGCTGTTGCTTGTTCCCGTTACATCCCTTACAACAGTAGAAAACTAGTCTTAGTTAATGCGGATTTCACAGTATGACTCTGTTGGTGTTTCTGCGTTTGTCGAACAAATGGAACTCTGGCATTATCTGGAGGCTTCCTGGACATAATAGGAAGACCCGAGAAGTGATTTCTATGCGAGTTGGGCTTCAAAAGAACCCCTGATCCCACCACACTATCAGGGCACTGCAGCAGGAATGTGCACCAGAAATCGGCTTTAGCGCCGCACACCAGATAGCACACTGTTTTGCGTTCATCAACTGCTTCCTTCATCAGACATTGGCTAAGAGCACCTACTGTGTGCCAGATCGTAAAGACGTAGATTCTACTCCATACCAGCATGGAGCTTGCAGGGGGACAGGGAAGAGGGACACAGAGGAATCACCATGATTAATATATAACTTCAAACTACGATGACAGCTTTTACAAAAAGAAAACTGGTCTGTGAGAGTCTGTATTGAAAGATCCTGGTCCAGGAGTTTTTTTTTTTTTTTTTTTTTAAGATTTTTATTTATTTATTTATTAGAGAGAGAGAGAGAGACTGAGCATGAGAGGGGAGAAGGTCAGAGGGAGAAGCAGACTTCCCTCAGAGCCGGGAGTCTGATATGGGACTCGATCCCGGGACTCCGGGATCATGACCTGAGCTGAAGGCAGTCGCTCAACCAACTGAGCCACCCAGGCGCCCCTGGTCCAGGAGTTTAAGGAGGAGGACTTCTTGGAGGAGGTGATCTTGAAACTGTCATGAAAAGGGTGAGCAAGGATGTCCTCTGTCAAAGAAGGGGCGAGGGAGGCTTTCCAATGGGAGGGAAGCCATGCGTCAATGGCTGGGTGCTGGCGGGTTCACGCAGCATTTCGTGAAACACTGACTGGCTGGAGCCGAGAGAGCTCAGGAGAGAAGGGTGGCTGCATCTGAAGAGGTCAGCAAGCCCAGACGCATTGCAAGGGGCAGTGGGAAACCACCGCGTGATTCTAACAGAGGTGGATAACACGATCCCATTCTAATTTTAAAACATCGCTGAGGTCTACCCTCATTTCTTATTTGTCTTTGAATTCCTTAACATCTTGTGGTCAGTGATTGCCGTGGAATAATATGTGATGTGAGAGAAGCACTTTGAGGAGAGGTGAGGTCTGTGTGAGTTCCAGAAAGAGACCCACAGTGACTCACCCCAGGAACGGGTGGGAAGTTTCCATCAACCTCTAGAAATGTCCTTGGGGGCATTCCTTCAGATACCCTGGTGTTATCTTTAGCTACGGCACAAACAAAGAGATGCCCTCCAGAAAGTTCTGAGGACGGCAGAACAGCCACAGATGAAAGATGAAGAACATGGGCAAAAAAAAGGAAGGAAGAAAGGTGCGTTGCTTTTTGGGTACTGCTAAACCAGAGAAGGAAGTTGACTGTAATGTAATGGAACTCACTACTTGGAGAGGGTAGGAGAAGCTGGGCATGAGCAGCTTCTGGGTCAAGCCGTGTATGGATGGTGCTGCTTATTCAAGGAGGCTGGGGCTATTTGGAGGCATGTCCCTGCATCCACCGTCTGAGTGTCAGGGAGCGACCACATTCTCATAAAATACACCCTGAAAATGCCCCAACCTGAGGCAGCACAGGGACAAGATGCCCTCGGAGGGCTTAGGGCAGAAAATGGGATGTCTTCATTGGCCTCCTCCCCACTTAGCAGTGCAGATCTTTCTTGGATAATTTTTTAATGGCTTAATTGAATTTTGATTGATATTTGAAAAAAAAGTTGGACATATGTAATGTGTATGGCATGGTGTGTTTGAACATATGATAGTGTCACCATAGTCAAGGTAATGACATTATCTGTCCCCTCTAAAAATTGCCTTGTGCCTTTTGTTTTTATGAGAACACTTAACATGAACTCTTCCCTCTTAACGGAATTTTAAGTGCAGAATTTTAAGTGTCTATTATTAATTATAGGCATGGTGTTGCATGGCAGAACTCTAGAACTCACTCGTCTTGCATAACTGAAACTGTACTCATTTAACCACTCGCTGTGTCTCCTCCCTTTCAACACCTGGCGACTACTATTTATTCTCTGCTTTCAGGAGTTTGAATTTTTAGATGGCTCGTGTAAGTGGGATCACACAGTATGTGCCTTTCTGTGTCTGGCTTATTTTGCACGGCCTCACGTCCTTCCAGTTCATCTTTGTTGTCACAAATGGCAAGATTACCTTCTTTATATTTATTTTCTTAAGTTTTTCTTTCGATTCCAGTTAGGAAACATACAGTGTTACATTAGTTTCAGGCATACGATACAGTGATACAACAGCATTACCTTCTTTTTAAAGGCTGAATAATATTCCATTATAGAAATAGTGCACATTTCTTCATCCCTTTATTTCTCAGTAATTTTTTTTCCTCAGTAATTTTTTAAGGTCAGAACAAAAGCCCCGTGTGTGCGCATGCGTGTGTTTAAGCACCGTGCTGACCCCCTGCATGCATTATGCATAAATGTGTATGTTCTAGAATATTATTTACAGGACTTCGGCTGTTGAACCTTGTTCTCTGTGAGGCTGGAGTGGTTAGTTTATGAAACCCATCCATCTTGGACCCGATGACTGTGTGGGGAAGCATCTTCTTTCACCCCCTCTAGGTTCTCCTTAGCTTTTCTCTTCTCGGGGACCCCCTGCTTTGCACCTGCTGGGAAGGCCCGCTCGCCCGCTGGAGGCCACTCATCCTGCAGGAAGCTTAAACAGATGGAGTCCAAGTGGTTAATTTTGTTAGAGAAGAATTGTTTTGTTCTGGGTTTGGTGAAGTTTCTCTCTATTACACTTTTCTACAAATTCCCCGGTTCCCAATTCCCTCAGACAACAAAACTACAATTTGCTGGGTAAACAAAAACAGTAGGGATGGAACTTCCCTGGCAGCCAGTCTGTCAGAGGCGCTGTGCTTGTTAGCATGGTAAAAGAGTTAGAGGCTTCCTTCAAGTTGTTCAAAATTGAATTTCTTAATAAACTTGGTGTAACTTTCTTCCCTGGGAGTCAGGGCGGTGATAAAAAAAAAAAAATCCAATAAGGCTATTCTGCAGCATTAGCATTTTTGCATTTGGGCAGGGTGTTGAAGCTCTATTTGTTCATCCTTTTTTTGGCTAAATAGCAAGTGTTCCTTAGCCACTGCTTCCAAGCGAACGGATGTGACTGCAGCCAGAAGAGAGAGGTTGTTTTGTTGCCCCTTCAAATCCGATTGCTAGCGTGTTGAACTTTCTATTTATTCAGATTCTTCTTCCTTTACCTCTCCCCCAAAGTACCAAAAGGGGAAGAAAGGCAGACAGCGGGTGAGGCATCCACACTAGCAAGTGTTTTGCAAATGCCTGAGGCGAGTTCACACGCCCCGGAGGGGGTTCCTATCTGCAGCAGGCTGATGGAGCCAGCCCCCACCTGAGAAACACGCTGTTTCCACATCAGGTTATTAATAGCTGAGGGCTAGCTGCTGTTCCCTAGAAGTGGGGTCAGTGTCCACACGCTGTCTTGGAATGACACTGATGCCTCTAAGGTGAACTTTGTCGGGAGCTGGGCTGCAGAGTTCCTCGGCGCATTCTGGAGAAATCCTGTGCCTTCTGCTTGTTGGGCAAACCGCCTCATAGAATCAGCAACCCAGCGATACTCCACCTGCTGCTTCATCTTGGATGAAACACATTATTCTATCATTTCTTTAAAATGCCCCACTCAGGACTGCAAGTGGTGTTGATGTGCTTAATAGCACTTTGGAGAAAATGTCGAAGCAAATCCGCAGAAGGTACCTACCCTATGGGCAACCCCAAAAAGCAATTTATCAGCCCCCCCCCAAAATACATTGTCAGGTAGAGCCTAAGGATTAAATATTTATGTCTGTTTTCTGGGGTTATAAAATTGTATTCAATTATGGCGTAGGCACAACCTAATGATTGTTGAAAACTTGGTAATAACCTCAAAACTCATAAAAAATACAGGATAAACAATGCTGGAAGAAAATTATAGGAAAATAGCCTCTGGCCAGTAGAAATGTGGCTTTATTTTGAAATAATTTGAAATAACAGTGTATGCATAAAAAAATGAAGTCAGCTTACATAACCACACTCTAATCTCCAGAAACTTTTCTTTATGCTTTTGTCCGTGCGTTTGCAGTAAATGTTGCAGCGAATTGCAAGCCGTCCTGATGGACCTGGCGCTCGGTGAGGGTTGGGGTGGCTCTTTGTTGACCTTTGGACTCTTGGCTTGCCCAGAACCCAGGTCAGAGTTGATGACACATAAATGTTTGCAGAACTAAATAAAAATATTATTTTATTTAGAGATTGCCTCATCTCTCTATTCCTGTGCGTCTCAGCTGAGGGTGCTTTGCTCCCCAGCGTGCATTTGGCAATGGCTGGAGATGTTTTAGGTGGTTGCAAGTAGGGAGGGTAGGGGGTGCTGCTGGCATCTAGTGAATAGAAGCCACACGTGCTGCTCCGGGTCCTGCGGGGCTCAGGGCACTCCTCTGCAACAGTGTGTCAGCGGCGCGGGTCTTCCGATTCCACTTTATCACCTGCACTGTTCTCAGCACGCAGCGGGCTACACGGTGAGGGGTACTGCACCATGCTGTCTTCGGGAGAACTGCTGTGTCCGTGTGTCAGCCTTCTAGAGCTGCTAAATAAAGTCCCACAAACTAGGAGCTTTGGTAACAGACATCTGCTCTCTCCCCATCTGAAGGCTGGAAGTCTGAGATCAAGGTGTCTCAGGGCTGGGAGGGAGAATCTGTTCTGGGCCTCTTTCCTAGCCTCTGTTGTTTTGCTGGACATCCTTGGTGTTTCTTGGATATAGGGGAATCATCCCAGTCTGTGCCTTCATTTTTCATTTGGCATTCTTCATGTGTCTGTGTGTGTGTGTGTGTGTGTGTGTGTGTGTGTCTTTCTCTGTGTCCAACCTTCCCCTTTTCATAAGGACCAAGTCATACTGAATTAGGACTCACCCTAACAGCCTGATCTTAATTTGTATATCTGCAAAGACCTTTTTTTCTGAATAAAGTCACATTCACAAGTACTGTGGGTTAGGACTTCAGTATCTTTGTTGGGGAGGGACATCTTTCCACCCATAAAAATCCACTTCTCTTCACCTCTGTAGCTCATGTCTGTCATTCTTCCCAAGCACTGCACTGTCCAAGATCTGACATTTTATCTTCCTACCCCCAAACTGTCGGACATCTCTTCACCCCTTCAGGACAAGACCCTCGAGGACAAGCCTACCCCATGCAGCCCGACCGTGCTTGACTGTGCCTGGCTGTTCGAGGATTCTGCCTTTGCACCTGCTTTTCCCTCTGCCTGCCTGCCTGCCTGCTTTCCTTCCTTCCTTCCTTCTTCCTTCCTTCCTTCCTTCCTTCCTTCCTTCCTTCCTTCCTTCCTTCCTTCCTTCCTTTCCTTCCTTCCTTCCTTCCTTCCTTCCTTCTTCCCGCCCTCTCCCCTCCCTCCCCCCTTCACTGTAACCTTGACCTCAATCCCCAAGAAAGGGGAGTGTCTGACCTCTTCTAGACTTTCCCCCCTGTTGTGTCCAGTCCTCTCTGATGGTATTTCCAGGTTGCAGCCTGTGAGTGACTTAATTATCTTGTTCCCCTCCCAAATCACCTTTAAGAACACAGAGTGGGGGGGAAAAAACATAGAGTGGAGCGCCTGAGTGGCACAGTTGGTTAAGCATCCCACTCTTGATTTTAGTTTGGGTCATGATCTTGGTGTCATGAGATTGAGTCTTGTGTTGGGCTCCACACTCAGCGGGGAGTCTGCTTGAGACTCTCTCTGCCCCCCCAAAATAAATAAATAAATCTTTGAATAAAAAGAGCACAGAGCATACTTATCCATGTGCCTGGACCAGAGCAGACCTTCAACTAATGACTGTTGGGAAGGGTTAGTGAATCCTCTCCCATCTCTTCCAGAATCAGAGTAGGGTAGAGGGCATGAAGAAGGAAGGTTCTAGGGTCAGAATGCCTTGTCTGAACTTCTTATCTACCTTATTTAACCACTGTGCCGTCTTTTCTCGATACCCCAGTATCGAGAACTCACCTACAGAAGGAGATGGTTTGAGTACCAACCTTATGAATGGAATGAGTTCACACATGTAGAACATTGTGATCAGTTCTAGACACGGGGTAAGCACTCACAAATGTGGCTTCTGTTAGTGGCTCCGTTCCTCCCCTTCTCAACACGCTCAGACCTCCCTTTCTGTAGTAGTTTCTTATTACAGCTATAACAAATAACCACAAATTTAGTGGTAATTTAAAACAACGCAAATGCATATTCTTACAGCTCTGGAGGTGATAAATCCAAAATGGGTCTTACTGGGGTAAAATTAAGGTATTGGCAGGGCTGTATTTCTTCAGTAGAGTCTCAGGGGGAATCTGGTTTCCCGCCTTTTCCACTTTCTAGCAACCACCCCCGTTACTTGGCTCATAGCCCCTTCCTCCACCTTCAAACCCAGCAGCGTAGCATCTTGAAATCTCTGCTCTTACCCCTGGTTTGGTCAATGCACCTTCTTCTCTGGCTGGGCACCCCTGAATAATCCAGTATAATCTTCCATCTTCAGATCCTTAATGAACTTACTCACATCTGAAAGGTTCCTTTGTCATGTAAGGTGACATATTTGCAGGTTCCAGGGGTCAGGATGTAAGCTTTGTTGGGGGCAATCTGTCTCCCATACTCTCTAAGGGTGTCCAACCTGCATGATGGGTTAGGTGCCACTGCACATGGGCTGTGTTCAGGGTCTGGCTTCGCCTGGGGCACATAGTCTCTCCAAGCTCATCTTCTCTTCTGGGAAATGGAGTGAGGGATCATGTAGTGAGGACTGGGGAGCCGGAGAGAGCTCGGTGCCTGGCCAACCACATGCTGGGTAACTGGGAGATGTTACAAGGACTGTTTTGCTGGTTTTACTCTTATCTGTGTTATTTTTCTCCAAGTCTAGCCCTTCCCCCATTGCCTGTAGCTAACCACTTTCTGCCTGTCTGAAGCAGGGAAAGCAATTGAGGCCCTCTGCCCTGATCACCCCATGCGTTCATCTGCCTTTGCCTTTACCTCGGTGCCTTTACTAATTGTGTTTGGGCAGGATTTGGTTTTTGTTTGCTTAGCAAACTCCGTGAGGCATTTCCAGATTTCTCATAGTGCTCTGCAGACAGATATCTCTTCAAAGCAAAGATGTTGTTT